>JACEVL010000319.1:672500-701178 GCA_020284085.1 Aporrectodea caliginosa
CATATCAAAGCCCTCATGAGTTTCATCTTTGTATCCATCTTTATGTTATGCCTTTTCCATACTTGTTTCAATGTTGTTATTGTATTAAGACCTCTAGCCAACTTCTCTCTTATATCCTTAACGTCTGCTGCATCTTCCGTTATAGGCTGCGACTACGGTCTGATAAAATGTTTTGGCCCGTCATTTTGATTGGTCTTAAGGACTCAAGAGCCGCTAGAGGCACGAAGAAGTGCGTGTTTAAGAAAGCATTGTATTTGGTCTTTTTCCTCTACATGGCGATCTCGGCTGCCGCGCCCACCGTCGCTGCCGTGTCCTGGACATATTATGATGGTGCGAAGGTGTCACCCATCGTCGCATCCCACACCAGGTGACGACCCGCACGCCATGGGTTCATTGTCAGGTCAAGGCAGTCTGGTCTTCTGCTGTCTGTGCGTAGTAGACCTAGTGGTTCCTTGATGGATGGGATCCCTACCTTGATCGTGCTATGTCAAGCTATTGTGCCGAAGCCAAGAGAAATTATAATTATTATGATTTTGTTTGAATATTTTTATAAGCCGTAATTCAGACCTGGGCGACTACTGTTGCAATCCGAGGTTCCTAAAACTGATAGAAAGTTTCCAATTTGGAGGGCGATAAGCGCTGTAGCAGATGAGTGGTCTCACGCTAGTCGCCTGTCGCTGCTGAGATCATGCCTCCCAGTTCTTGAACAAGCCGCAGTGATTCTGTGTGCCAGTTGCCTGCGGTTTAGACTGGAACAGGGACGAAATTACGTGATTGTGAAATTGCAGCACATTTGCATTCCTTATTACGAGCTGCTTTTTCCGCTGCCGCACCTGCTTTTTGCGATGTCAAATGCTCGTATGATGCAGCGAAAGTATCTGACATCCCACGCCAAGCAACTATGTGAGTATATAATTCTGTCAGTCAGTCAGCAAGCCAGTCAGTCCATCGCTGCTTTTAAGCGCTATCCAAGTCAATGTGGGGAAGATATAGCTCAGTCGGAAGTTCCACTACTTTCTTGGATAAATTCATGGCCTGATGAAAACCAAATCGAACATTTTGTCCACAAGACTTCTGTTTTTGTTTCTAACTCTAGCAATTCATTTATTTCCGACTCTAGGATTTCATCAAGGTAGCCGACCAGAACGCCGATGGAAAAGTTAATTACCAAGAGTTCTTAAACTTCATGCTGGAGGCACTTGGCTGTAAATAATAGAAGCCTTGACCCAGCCCAGTACCGCTGCCAAAGGCCAAGTAAGTTTCAATACAATCTGAGTTAACTGTGCAATTTAAAGGCATTTTGTCTGTTCAAGATATTGGCAAGTTAAAAGGCGAGAAACCCGCTACTACCAGTATTATTATTATTAATTTATTATTATTAATTTATTATTATTAATTTATTATTATTTTTTTATTATTTATTAATTATTATTATTATTAATTATTATTATTAATATTTGATGATCGGAAATTGGTTCGGTATGTTGATAAGATACTGGACTTGTAGTGCAGAAGTATTTTCATCAAAATTGATTTTCAAGGTCGGTGTCAACATTCCACTCTCGCTAAAGTTACGAGAATGCCTGTCGCAATTGGGTCTAAGTTCATCATTAAGCTATATTGGGCTTTAATGGAAATTTCATGTGCGTACTGTAAGCAATAACTATTGTAACACTGTCATTGTTAGTGAAGAAAGTGATAATGAAATTTATGTGTGAATCATTTTATGTGGAATCGACTTAACGCAGTTCTTGTTGACATTGAGGAACTTCTTCTTGGTTTCAGATGTTCGGCTGCGAATGGGATACCTGCCGGGAAAACAGTTGAACAATTATTGTCGATTTGGTCTTGCTTAGCTTTCACTCTTAATAGCTTTAAATAGTTTCTCATAAGATATTGTAGTTTGCTTGAAGCCCTAGCCTAATCCTTAAGTAGTTTCGCTAATTATTTCTTCAATATCCGGCGTTTATTTATAAGATTTACACAGTCTAATAAAAGCATTCTCAATTTTTCAAAAATAAACTTGATGTCGATTTATTTCCTGTATACAACGTTCCGCTATCCCGGCTTTGGACACTGTGAGTCTATGATAAATATCGTCTATAATTTTCCCAGCAGAATTGCTCGAAATTCATTAAAATTGAACTCTTTGGAACCTTAAAAGCAGAAGCTTCATCCATTTTGATAGAGTCCGTAACTGGTCTAACCGCTACAATTATGTCGAAATATTTCAGATCTTCGACTTTTCCACGAACAGATTATTATCTGTGCTGCTTGTGGTCACGTAGTAAGAGCCTGTAGTTTTGGTATACTAACTGAAATTCTGAATACAGAAAAAGAATAAAGAAAATGTGTTATTGATGTCTCTTTCTGCCTAGTTAACTTAGACATTCAAACAGTTGGCCACATTTTAAGTATCTTACAAAGTCGTCATCTACGCTGATCCCGATGGTGTTGTAGTCTTTTAAAAACAAGCTCATCGATGAGCAACCATTAATAGGATAACTAGAAGAGTCGCAGCAATATAACTAGTAGTTCCTGATATTGTTTGCTGGCACGATAGCCCATTGGATAGAGAGCTCTGTGCCTGTAAACCTGGAGCACGGGTTTGAACCTCCACTCATGCGGTAGTTCTGAACAGTGGGCTGGTGTATCACAGAACCTGTAGTTTACGTCCCAGCTTATACCAAAGTACCAAAGTACACGCGAACAACGTGCATGGAGTCCATTCAGCAAGCACTAGCTTTCCAACGTTGGATAACCGATCCAGCATGCTACCGAACAGACCACTGTCGTTCCGCACAGTGACACATTTGAGCGGAAAAACGGTTGCAGAGGTGCCAGCTACATGTATGAAATGCAACTAGGTCACCAGACGGCTGTACACGAGCTTTCGTCCATAGAGGTTGATTACGCAGTGCATTTCATAAATATATATATATTCATATATATATAATATTATATATATACATTTATATGCTCACATCGTGGTCTGCCAGTATATGCTACACCCGCGGGTTTAAGGGTCGGATACGGATAGGGTAGTGGTTGTCATTTCACGGGTCGGGTCGGGTCGGGTCGGGTCGGGTACGGGTATACGCATACAACTAGAAAATACATATTGTTTGCTGGCACCACGGGTACGGTTATACCCGGTTTTACCCGTACCGAAGTGAAATTTTGGGGTTACATGTAACAGTTACTCCTGCACCTGCAAAGACTTACTTGCAATAACAGGCGGTATCCTGTCTAAGTCCAATATGCCTGTGTTGACCTGTACGTGCGCCTTAGTGAACTTGACATTCATTAATAGATTTTCAATCTACAGTTACAAAGTGGCTAGTGTCCATTAGCACAATCGTAAGCATACATGTATATACAGAGCTTCTCATTTGAGGCGATCGATCGATCTCCTTGGTCGATTGCCTAGCAAAGGTCTGGTCGATCGGTAAATCGATCGCGCTCGATGAGTTTGTCTCCAAGAGGAACCGGGAGCCAAAACAATATTTAATAATTTTAATTTATCTTAAATTTATATTACTTGTGAAAATTCAAGCTAGGATCGATACAACATTGCATCGACGAGCAGAGGAGGCTTATCGACTCTTAAAAAGTGTTGCGTATTAATGGACAAACATAATATTATAGTATGCAGCTCTACGAATACGATACACATATTACGCTGTACGCAAAAGGTCCCGAGGTCGACCGCGCATCGATCGCCTACTCAATCCAGCGCGATCGATTTTCAAATGGCCTTCTATTTTCAAATTAGAAGCTCTGTGTGTATATAGCTCATTAATTCATTTCAAAAATTTATATAGCGCCCCTTCAAGATTCCTACTCAGAGGCTATTCTAGTGCTTTTGCGCATATATGATCTGAGGTTGCGTGACTTACTGAACGAGCCTATCAGTCCAGCAGTCGTGTCTGCTGTAAAAACAGTTTGATGCAGTCGAGGTTAGGCATCGTATTGTATTGCATTGTATCTAAAGATTTATATAGCGCCTCTCTCATATATTACGAACTCTGTCATCCCTTTGCCTCTGAGAAATACTTAAACTACTCTCTATCTCGTAAAACATTTGTCACACGGATGCTTTATACTTATTTTTTTATTTGAAGATCTTTGTACACCAAAATGCGGTTAGCCGTTGGTTTTTCAATAAAGGATATACTTACTTATTTACTCAATTAGCGGTATTTATTCAAAAATGCCATGTAATGCCTTCATCGTTGCCTTCGATGTATACGTAGGCCTATCATATCTACCAGATGGAAATACTCAACTTCTGAAAATCGTATATGTCAACGTCCATAAATGACGTCACGCACCTAGGGGGGTCGGGGGTCGGAAATTTGTGACGATGTGTGACATGGAGGAGGGGGTCAGCGAAGTAACGTCACATCAGGTCTGTGTAATTAAATTTAACAATTAACAACATTTTAAGTTTAAAATAACAGCACTAATTTTGAGTATTAAAATTTTCATAATTTTTTGATTATTTTAATGTATACGGACACCATTATTAATAATTTTCTAATTATTTAAATATTTTTCACCATCAGATTTTTAAATACTTATTACCTTGTTACCTTGTGCTGTCAGTTCCTGGAACTCTAGCGACCTTCATGATCAAGCCTCTCCATTTCCTTCTGTCCGCCGTCGCATCTCTCAGTTCTGCCAAATTCATTCCAGTTGTTTCATGTATCTCGTCCATCCACTTTTTCCTTGGTCGTCCTTGTTTTCTCCTTCCCTCTCCATATGCTAACATCATTTCCTTTTCCAATCCATCTGATCGCATGACATGACCAAAGAACCTCAACTTTGCTCTTAGCACTGTTTGTTGTAGTGTCTCTTCATTCTCAATTCCGATACTCATGCGCACCCAATCGTTGGTCCTTTTCTCTTTCCATGATATTCTCTGCATCTTCCTCCATATCCACATTTCGCATGCGTTAATCTTTTTTTCATTTTCTTGGTCATTGTCCATGTCTCACTGCCGTATGTTACTGTTGGTATGATCAGAGCCTTCACCAATCTTTTTTTTTTTCGTGTCTATACTCACATGTTTGTCCTTCCATATTTTTTCCAGACCATTCATTGCAGTTTTTCCTATCGCTACTCTACGATTTATTTCCATATCACACTTTCCCTCTTTTTCTATTACTGATCCCAAAAACGTGAAGCTAGTTACCGTTTCTATTTCCTCTCCATCTACTACAAAACTGTCCTCCTCCTATTACAATGACAATAAATGGGATTTGAAACATGTTTTATTATCAAGTGGATATTTGGTTTTAGGGGGGGTCAGAGCTTTGTGACGTCATTTTTCAGGGGTGTGAGTTTTTGTGACGAAGTGTGACATGGGGAGGGGGTCAAAATCGGCCAAAATAGCGTGACGTCATTTATGGACGGCCCCTTGACTCCTGACTTCGGTGACCACGAAGAGCTATTCACGACATAACCGGACAGATCAGGCTGGAGAGAAAGGATGATTAATGATGGGCTGACATGACCCATGGTCTACTATCTATACATGTACGTTATAATAATTATAGGGGTCCATAGAAGATCATGGCAAGTAGACACACATACACACACGCACACATACACGCATCCATCAGATTACTAATGGCCAGACTGGTCTCGCTATAACCAGTCATCATCATCAACAACAACAACATCATCATCATCATCATCGTCGTCGTCGTCGTCACATCAGACTATTATTACTGAGTAGAAATCTTGAAGGGGCGCTATAACAAGTGCTCATACATACATAAATACATGCATGCATACATACATACATACATACATACATATATTAGACCTACTACTACTACAAGTTAACTATTGAGCCTATTGGCCTGGCAGGAACTGGGACTATGGGAAGGCGAACTAATAACTGGCGCATACGGTATACGCTACGGGCACCGGTATTCCCTCGGGTACGGATTTGATCGGGTAGCAATTTTGAGTACGGGTTGGGTAGGGGTAATGTTTCTGTGTAACGGGTGCGGGTGGGGTAGCAAAAAAGCACTCTACCCGCAGTCCTCAAGCACACATTCACACATGTATGCACATAGAGTCATAGACACGCACACATACACACATACAACGCACAGTCGCGCGCCCACACAAACAGACGAACGCGCGCACTGGACACACAGTGCGGAACACACACACACGAACACAAACACACACACACACACACACGTGTGTGTGAACACACACTTATGAGCTGGACTTGTAGTGCGGGACAAAGTATGAGCAGGAAAGTGACGTGCGTGTGTTCTGCAAACGTGGCCAACGGGATCCGAATTTCTGAATCCACGATCGTGCTCTGACGTGTTAGGCATGATCGAGTCATCATTGAATGAAAGTCGTATGGCGCACCGCTGGTGCAAAATATTACTTTTATCAAAAAATAATCAATAATTATTCCTTGGGCTTGCCAAGAGGAAGCTCATATATCTACATATTTAGTTGTAGGCCTATGTCAGTATAGTGAAAATCAGTAGTTTTCACAATTTTTGACCCTTTCCGCAGCGCTCGTGAATAAGGTGGTGCCCTGCGCTTAGCTGTAGAGTAGCGCTTTAGAAATCCGGAGTTTATTATTACGACTACGAAGCCGTAGCCTGATTAATTTCGTTTAGGCCTAAAATTCCATGTATTTATGGCATAACGGCTTTCCATAGAAATGGCGTGCAATCGCCGACACACCTGAATGCTACCCAAGACTGCGACCGAGAGGTGCGTCTATAGAGACGACCGTTGCTTTGGAATCGACTCAGTCCGTCTTTGACAAGAGCAGACGTTGCACCTTTCTCTATCTCTCGTTAACTGTCTACGTTAAAACTCGCCGAAGATCATGTGCGACAAGATGACCCCCGAGCAGAAGGAGAAAATGAAGGCCGAGTGCAAGAAGGCTTTCGACTCGTTTGACAATGACAAGAGCGGAACCATCGACTGCAAAGAGTTCGAGAATGTTCTCGTCAAGTACAACGCCACGTCCGAATGCAAGAAGAAGCTCGAGCCGGCGAAGATCAAGGAACTGGCCACTGTAAATATAAAGAAATGTCATCACCTCATCGTCATCGTCATCATCTTCATTACCATGATTATCATCACCCTCATTATCATCATGGCATCTTTATCATCACCGCCACCATTATTATTATTACTAATATTATTATCATCATCATTATGGTCATCATCATTGATCATTGTTTTCGGCACCAACTCCGCTAACAATAACATCATCCACCGCTAATATCACAACCATAGGAACTGCACTGGTTACCCAAGCGGAAGCGCATTGAGTTGAAGATCTTGATGTTCATGCGTAATTGCCTGGCGGGCTGTGTTCCATCTCACCTCAAGGATCATTCCGTTACCGTATCTTCCTTCCCCGGTCGCAGAATTCTCCGCTCTCCAATGCATGGCGACTTCGTTGTTCCACGGGCCTGGATTTCCACTGCCCAGCAGAAAATTTTTGTTGTGTTCGGACCCCAATCTGCCTAACAACACATGCGACACGATCTTCTCAGCCTCTCTTTGCCTCCTTTCTTAATAAGCTTGAAGACCATTTTGTTTGATCGTGGTTTCACTGAGTAAGGTCGGGAGCGCCTCTGATTAGTTTCTCTTGAAGTGACGCTGTATAAATTTGCAATTGCCATCACGATCATCATTTTCATCGTCATCATCTCTGTCACCATCATCATCACCACCACCACCACCACCACCGTCTTCACCATTATATCATTGCCATCATCGCCCGTTTCGTCGTGCAATCCTATGCACAATCTCGGTCGTGAAATTTGCCACCATCGTTGGCTACTTTTAAATATAAATCGAGCTCAGGCCCGGCTTATTCAGTTAATTCAATTAATTATGAGTATCCTTAGCTCCGGCTTTAATCAGTAAATTCAAATAATTAGGAGTATTCTAAGATCCGGCATTAATCACTAAATTCAATTCAAATGATTAGGAGTATCCTAAGCTTTAAGTATTCTTCCATTAATTGTAAGTAGGCTATTTTAAGCCCCGGCTTCAATTAGTAAATTCAATTAATTATGAATATACTAAGCTCCGGCATTAATTACTAAATTCAATCATCAGTATACTAAGCCCCGCTTTAATCAGTAATATTTTAAACTGATAATTGCTACCCATAAGTGGCGGGGTTTCAGTGTGTCTTGGAGTCGGAAAATTCCGTTTTACGCGATGATTCCAGACTACAGACAGAGAAGCGCTCATATTGATCTGTTGTGCGTCTGAACAACGTCTCCGCTTCTTGCGTGCGTTAGTCATGCCAGCGATTATTATGCAGATTTTAGCAAGGTCGCCAGACGTGAATCAATACGGCCTGTCGAATTTCTGTTTGTGATGGGCCTGTTGGCACACGAAAAATCAATTCACACCGGTGCAGCAGCCAGCTCACAGATATCACCGTGACGCCTGCATTCTGACATTGCAAACATCACCGTGACGCCTGCACTTTGAGCTAGACACGGGTGATATGCACCTGAAATAAATCTATCGTTGCCTAGTAACGGCACTGTTGCTCGACACACCTTTGTCCTGGCACTCTACACACCTTGATGCATAGACCACGTAAAGAATAATATTGATTAATGGCTGTAGGCGAAATTATGCGAGTATGTCTGGATAAGACTGCGCTTTATGCATCCAAAACGAATACGTCACCAGAAGTACTCTGAGCACACAGTAGACCTAGGCGTCTGAGCTACCACAGACAGTGGAACAAGTCCAAACGAAACCCACCCAAGAAGAACTGTAACCCAGGCGGTGCATGCGAATTAACAGTCAATCGCGAAAATAAAGAAATTTGCACATTCTTTGTGCAATTCGTTAAATCGATACATTCGTTCTAAACGATCAGTAATTTTAGTAAGTTACTAAATCAGCATATAAGTCAGTCAGTCAGTGAGTCGGTCACTCACTCGGTCAGTAAGCCAGTAAGTAAGTTAGTCGGTAAATTACCCATTCACTCGGTTAGTCAGTCAGTCAGTAAGCCAGTTCCTGAGCGAGTCAGTGTGTAAATAACTAAGTAGGTAAAGAAGTCCTTCAGTTATTCAGTCAGACACTTAGTCAGTCAATCAGTCTGTCACTCAGTCAGTCAATCAGTAAGAAAGTAACTAAATAAGCAGATAGTTCAGTCAGTCCTTCATAATCTTCTAAGCGAATTCATTTCCAGTCAATGTCGCTCAGTAGGCAGTTCCACTACTTTCATGGATAAATTCCTGTTCTGATGAAAACCCAGCCGTGCCGTTTGTCCACTGGGTCTCTGTTTCTATTTTTCCAACTCTAGCAATTCATCGAGGTAGCCGACAAGAACGCCGATGGAAAAGTGAATTTCGAAGAGTTCTTCAAGTTCCTGAAGGAGGCATTTGGCTGCAAAGACTAGAAGCCTCAAGCTCATTGCTGCAGCCAATGGCCAAGTGAGTTTCAATACAACCTGAGTAAACTGTACAATTTAAAAGGCACTTTTCTGTGAAGGTATTAGCAAGTTAAAAGGCAAGAATTCAATTGCTACCTATTATAATTATTATTGGATATTTAGGAAGAAGTAAATGGAAGTTTAAGTTTTAATAATGAAAAATAAATATTAGTATGGGTAAGTAAAACGCTATCTGCATAATGATGATTACTAAAGGTGGGCATTTTCCAAACGCAATTACTGGTATGCTGCCTTCCACGTGATATTTTCCAGTCTCCAAAGCCAAGACACAGATTCAGTTTTGCTCCAGTGGAAAAGCCCAGAAACAAATGCATAAAAGAATCTGAACACCTAGCTATTGTCTTCCTGAATATTAGTTAACCGCAATCATTATGCAGACTTGTAAACAAACGAGGAAGTAGGTCGTCCTGTATAATTATCTGGCCAAGCACGTTCAACTGTACACGAGCCTTGTAGCCTGCGTTCTATCGATTCGGCTGATAAAAAAATTCCAGACACAATAATTATGTCTGAAGTGAGCTGCCGCATTCATGGAAACGAGCGTAGCCAGAACGATGATAGATGTCACCTAATATATCGTGTGTTTCCTGAATTCCGCAAATTATCGGTTTCTCGAATACTATCGCCGCTCGCTAGCAATCATCGACCTGAATTCCTCTATTTTTCAGCACTCAGGTTTTCCACTTCAAATTGAAATCCCGCGTCTTCATGAATGTCTACCCATGATCCATCTACTCCACCGACTTTGCCTCTCCTAAACAAAATCCGCCTTGATTGGGATTGCATTTGTAATTGAACATTTATAAAGCGACATTCAGAGATTCAGAGGCGCTCCCGACCCAAGTCAGTGCTGTCACTTAAAAATAAGATAAGATAAATAGGATAATCTTCAGGCGTTTCCGAATCAGAGGTCTTAACAGCTCCAAACGCGAAGTTCCTTAGAATACATTGCCCTACTATGCTAGCAGGACAAAATTTAGCATTAAGGTATATTGGTTTCTAAGGAAATTTTAGTTGTACGTACTGTAATTAATAACTCTACTAACGTTGTCATTTTGATGAAGAAAGTGATTATGAAATTTGTGAGTGAATAATTTTAATTGGTATTGACTCAACGCAGTTCTTCTTTGTATTGAAGAACTTCTACCTTTTGGTTTCAGATGATCGGCTGCAATCGGGCTTCGTACGGTCAACAGTCGGTCTGATAAGATTCGACTAATAACAGTGGAACAATTGTCGATATGTTCTTGCCTAGCTTTCGCTCTTGATAGTGATCGCTTTAAATAGTTTCTCCAAAGATATGGCACTTTGCATGAAGCTCTAGCCAAATCACTAAACAGCGTCGCTAATTAATTCTTAATTTAACATCCGGTGTGTATTCATTCCAGATTTAAACACTCCAATAAAAGTATATTCTCAATTTTTCAAAATAAATTTGACGCTGTCTATTTCCCATATCCAGGGTACCACTATCCCGGCCTTGGACACTGACAAATTTCATCTTGAATTCTCCCAACAGCACTGCTCGAATTTCATTCCAAAATGGAACTCTTTGGGGCCTTAAAAGCAGAAGCTTCATCCATGTTGTTACAGTCCGTAACCGGTCTAACCGTCACAATACTGTTGACATCTTTTCAGCTCCTGAACTTCTCCACTAGCTGATTATCGTGCACGTGGTCACGTAGTAAGCGCTTGTAGCTGCTGGCATACCAACTGAAATTCCGAATACAGAAAATAAATAAAGAAAATGTTTTTGTTGTCTCTTTCTGTTTAGTTATTTTAGATATCCAGACACGTTGCCCCTTTCAAATGCCCTCACAAAATCGTTGTTCACGCCAATCCCAAATGGCGCCAAACTGACTAAGAAGAAGCTCACCAGTGGCAGAAGATATTCGGATAACTACATGTATAGGTTTCGAAGCTAGATTGCTGGTAGTTCCTGAAATTGCTTACTGACACGGTAGCTGATTGGTTCGAACGCTTGGCTTGTAAAGCGGAAAGCACGGGTTCGAGCCTCCTCCATTGAGACGGTCGCTGTAGGGATCTTGAGCAAGTCCTTCACTCACAATTGCTGAATTCTATCTATAATGATAATAAAACAACGAAACAACGTAATAATAACATTAACATAAATAGAATAATGATACTAATGATGGTGATAAAAAGCATTTATAGCATCATATTAAACGACGATTATGTATTCCAAGACAACCGCAAGCGTCCTTATGGATTTCTGAAAGATAATAATTATACTTTTGTTAAATAATAATAAAATTGCAAAAAATCATGAAGATTAATTAAATGACTAAGTTCAATTAAACTGCTAGTAACACTGATGATTATGGCTATTAGAATAACAATAAATATTATGCGGGGAATCATCTCTACAAAATATTACTGTAAGAATATCTAGACTATAAATGGCGAATAGAAATAGATTGTCGCAACGAAATACAATACAATAAAGTACAACAGATTGCAATTGTGTGTTATGTAATAGAGTACATGCGATGTAATATTGTGCACAATTATAACACCGCAATTTTATTCAACCAAAACACCAACCATCCTCCTCCTCCTCCTCCTCTCCCTCCTCCTCCTCCTCCTCCTCCTCCTCCTCCTCCTCCTCCTCCTCCTCATCATCATCATCATCATCAACAGTGATGGGCAACGACCATCATCATCATCAGTTCCTGACTCGAATAAATGATCGCCATTGTCCTCGGTCATTAGTCAAGTCTAGTGCTCCTCTTAATGTTAGTCCAAGTGATGTTATGTCCTCCGTTAATAATAATAATCTTCGTTTATTAATTCAAACTGAGAAGTAAGCAGCAAGATTACATGATATAGTAGTAACAGATGATAAGAAGTTTAACAGGAGTCGAGTTTAACTGTATGGCAGTCTGCAAGGCGCCCATCTGTCCCACTGCTCATTTTACAGTTGCCCATAGGGAGTTGAGGGCTTAGTCAACCCTATGGGGCTAGCGGGTATCGAACCCGCGTCCTTCTAACCTTCGTGCTATCGTGTTCAATCTCTCCGCCCCATTTATATTGTATATCCATTGTAATAGAATCAAGTCCAGGTACCGTTGACTGAATTACTTTTAGTAATGTTGCCTTCCTCTGATAATGTTGGAAACACTGACCTATATAGGGACGAACATTGCACTGCTTGCAAAGTCGCAATCAGCTAACCCAAGATAGATTATCTAAAGTTCATATCTCTACATCTTTATCTGTAGGCCTATGTCAGTATAGCGATAATCAGTAGTTTTCACAGATTTGACCGATGGCGCAGCCCTCGAGAATAAGCTGGTGCCCTACGCTTAGCTTTATTAATCAATCAATCTAAGAAACTTGATATAGCGCCCCTTCAAGATACCTACTCAGAGGCGCTCCAGGCCCAACCATGGCTGAAAAGAGTAGCTTTCAGCGCTTTAGAAATCTCGAGTTTACGATTAGTATTACGAAGCCGGAGCTTCACGAATTCCGTATAAGCCTTTTTCCATCTATGTCTGGCATAACGGCTTTCCATAGAATGGCATGGCTTGCAGCTGCATCAACATCTGCGAATGCTACCCAATACCCAGACAGCGGCGCGTCTGCAGAGAGTTCCGTTGCGTTGGAATCGGTTCAGTCGATTTTTGACTACAGCAGACGTTGCACCAGCTCTCCATCTCTCTGTCTCGTTAACTGCCGTTGCTAAGATTTGTGGAAGATGTGCGAGAAACTGACCCCAGACCAGGCTGAGCAGCTGAAGGTGGAAATCAAGAAGGCCTTTGACGAGTTCGACGCGGACAAGAGCGGACAGATCGACTCGAATGAGTTCGAGAATGTTCTCATCAAGTACAACGCATCGCCCGAGACCAAGAAGAAGATCGAACCAGCGAAGATCAAGGAAATCGCATCGGTAGATATCAAGAAATGTCATCACCTCATCGTCATCATCATCATCATCATCATCATCATCATCATCATCATCATCATCATCATCATCATCATCATCATCATCATCATCATCATCATCATCATCATCATCATCATCATCATCATCATCATCATCATCATCACAGCAACAACAACAACATCATTATTATAATTATTATCATAATCATCATCATCAGCAGCAGCAGCAGCAGCAGCAACAACAACAACATCATTATTATAATTAATATCATAATCATCATCATTATCATCATCGACGCGTACACCGCCAACATCAACATCATTCACCGCTAATACAACCATTACAACCATTATCAATATCATCATTATCATCGCCATCATCTTTGTCATCATCACCACCACCGTCGTGATCACATCATTGTCCTCATCATCCGCATTGTCACTGCCATTCTATGCATCATCGCGGTCGTCATTTTTTGCTATCATCGTTGGCTACTTTTAATATTCAAGTATGGCTTTAATCAGTAAATTCAATAATCAATATCCCTAGGGCTGGCTTTAATTAGTACATTCTTACAGGTACATAAGTAAGTAAATAGGTCAGTAAATAAGTCAGTGAGTCAGTAAGTCAGTCACACAGTCACTCGATCAGTAAGTAAGTAAATCAGTCGATGAGCTAGTGCCGCAGCCAGTCGGCAAGTAAGAACTAAGTTACTCAGGCAGTAAGTATCTAAGTATATTAGTCAGTCAGTCAGTCAGTCAGTCAGTCAGTCAGTCAGTCAGTCAGTCAGTCAGTCAGTCAGTCAGTCAGTCAGTCAGTCAGTCAGTCAGTCAGTCAGTCAGTCCATCGTGTTTCTACACGTTATCTACTGCGAGGCATTCCCAGTTAATTCGCGGAAGATTTCGCCCAGTAGGAAGTTCCACTATTTACTTGGATAAATTACTGTTCTTATGAAAACCCAATCGAACAGTTTGTCCACAAGGTATCTGTTTCTGTTTGTCAAATTCTAGCAATTCATCCAGGTAGCCGACAAGAACGCCGATGGAAAAGTTAATTTCTACGAGTTCTTCAGGTTCTTTTTGGAGGCACTTGGCCTTACGGAATAGAAGCCTTCAGCCCAGTACCGCAGCCAAAGGTCAAGTAGGTTTCTACACAATCTCAATTAACTATGCAATTAAAATTCAATTTGCCTGTCAAGGTATTGGTAAGTTAAAAGGCAAGAAATCAGCAATAATAATAATAATAATAATAATAATAATAATAATAATAATAATAATAATAATAATAATAATAATAATAATAACAATAATAATTGTAATAATTATAATTATAATTATTATTATAATCATCATCATCATCACCACCACCACCACGATCATCATCATCATCATCATCATCATCATCATCATCATCATCATCATCATCATCATCATCATCATCATCATCACCATAATCATCATTGCTATTATCATCATTACGTCATTTTAAAGTTATTATTATTATTAGGAATTTATTAAACGCCTTTATATATTATTATTGAGCGCCTCTGAATGGGGCGCTATAGCAAGTGTTCAAATACAATACAATACAATACAATATCAGGCATCAACCGATGGCGCCTAGCAATTGTGACTTGCTCAAGGTTTCTACATAGTAACCGTCTCGGCGCAGGATGGAAATGGAAAATTTGCCTTAGCTTATTAGTAATTGAAATTTAAGTATTAACAATGCAAATTTACGAACAAACAAATGGAACTTTAGGTTTTAGTAATGGAAATTTAAGTATTAATAATTAAAATTTGAGCGCCATCTGCATAATGATGGCTACTAAAGTTGGGCATATCCAACCGCAATTATTGGCATGCTGCCAAGTCGGTGATCCGCCGCTTTCTACGCAACATTTTCAAAAGTCTCTAAAAGCCAACAGAAAGGTTCAATATGGCTCTAGCAGATAAGCAGAGACATAAAAGCCTGCACATATCTAAACACCCAGATATCGCCTTTCCGAATTGGTGTACAGGAAACAAATGTAGACTTGTAAACAACCTGGAAAGTAGGTCGTTCCACACAATTATCTGGCCAAACACGAACAGCTGCACACGGCCTCGCAGCCTGCGTTCTATCGATACGGACGATAAAAAAATTCCAGACGCAATCATGTCTGCGGCGTGTAGCTGCGTTCATGGAAACAAGCGTGGCCAGAACGATAACAGATGTTGCCTATATCGTCTGTCTCCGTAAATTCTCAGTTCCTAGACCACTCACGCCGCTCACCCAGTGGCGTAAATCATGGGGGGGGGCAGAGGGGGACTGTCCCCCAAGTTTTGACTTAAGCCCTACTGTCCCCTCCCCAAAAGCCGGCCTTGTATAATCTGTCCCACCCCCAAAGTTATGTATAGATTTTCGCCTCTGCGCTCACCCGCTGTCACCTACCTCAAACTCCCTTATTTATCAGCTTTCAGGGTTTACACTTCAAGTAAAAGTCTCAACTCTTCGCTAATTCTTACCCTCATCCGTCAAATTCTCCGCACTCCAGTCTTTCTACTCCTAAACGAAACCCGCCTTTGCAGCTCTTCTGTCTCCTTCCTTTTTGATCTTCTGGCAACCGTACTTTGTTCTTCAGTTTGCATTCCTGGACAACCGAACCCCTCTGACATGATGTAGCACTCGTGAATAAGCTGGTGCCCTGCGCTTAGCTACTGGGTAGCGATTTATGCTTTTGGAGCCCTACGGTCAGACGTGTTTCTCATGACTGTTATAAATGACAAAGACAAAGACCACGGTTGCTCTTTCATTACCGCACTCTCTACCAGACAACATTAGTATCTGCTCTTAGCAGACATGAAAGAGGCGTTCCTTCGGGATTTCCTGCTATGGATCTGTTGCAGCAGCGGATAATCTACATGTGTACTTCATTCGACTTGCACCGTCAGTCTGAAGTAGTCTCGATTTCCTCTGCTAGCCTATGCCTACCCCTGTGCAGAACTAACGGGGTCAGAGCCACGCTGTGTATGAGCTAGCAGATGCATCATTCAATATGGTTCGCTCTGCTGATAAGATATCCACACAGATCGGTTTCCTGCCATCCAAATGAGTAGGCCCCTACACACCATAACCGCCGGATGGTTGCTACCCAACGGATCAATTCCTGAAGAACGTTAATTATGTAATTATGCTAGATTTATTATGTAAGTACACGGCGCAGCAAATACTGCGTGGGACGAAAAATGGGGCAGACCAGAAGAGTGGCACAGTATGCCCAGACAGCTGCGGGTTCGCCCGGCCTGCAGCCCGCTGATGGAAAGGCATGGCCAGCTGAGGGTGTGCCCAACGAAATTGTTTGTCAGGGTCGGGCGTCAACATTCCACTCTCGCCAAAGTTTTGAACTTTAGACTTAACTGGTCGAAACTGGGCGTGGCTTACACAGGCAAGCCAGAGAGTTGTGGGTAGAATTGTATATAATTATAGCGATACGTCTACTGAAAACACCATGAACAAACTCCGCCACTGTTCGCTTTCTGACAGTGCCAGTCCCAAGCCTGGATGAAGGATGAGGGCGACGTTAATGATCTTTGTTATCACACAGTGTCGTTAAACTGAAACTACTACTGAAAACACCATAAAGCTTATGCTAGCCTATATAAAATGGCATTAAAGTCACTAACAGCTAAGGGTAGAAAACTCGCCTTGTAACCCGGAGTTCTTTAGAATAAAAAGCGCCATTAATTCCAGCAGGCATAAGTTAAAGTTCAACATTAAGCTATACTGGGTTTTTGGTGGAAATTTTAGTAGTACGTACTGCTAGTGATAACGTTGGTGGAGAAAGTGACAATAAATTCGTGCGTGAATCATTTTGAGTGGTATCGATTCAACGCTTAAATTAATAAATAAAAGAATATTGATTGATTGACTGAGTTCTTGTTTGTATTGAGGAACTTCTTCTTTTGGTTTCAGATGATCGGCTGCGAAAGGGCAATGTACTGGCAAGAGTCGATTGTAGAGACAACGACAAAATAATGACAGTTGAACAGTTGTCGATATGTTGTTGCTTAGCTTTCCCTCTTAATTGTTCTCGCTTTAAATAGTGTTTTCCACAGGATATCGTAATTTGCATGAAACTAGAGCTTTAATCATTAGACAGCTTCACTAATTCATTCTTCAATATCCTGTTTGTATTCATTCCAAAGATAGAGACACTCGAAAAAGTCTACTCAACTTTTCAAAATAAATTTAGGGTCAATGTATTGTTCTTCCTATATCCAGCGTTCAGCAATGGTAATCGTGCCAAATTTCGTCTTCAATACTCCAAGCGGCTATGCTCGAATCTCATTCAAATGGAACTCTTTGAGGCCTTAAAAGCAGAAGCTTCATCCATGTTGTAACAGCATGTAACAGGCCTAACCGTCACAATTATGTTGGCATCTTTTCAGATTCTCCACTTCTCAACGAAATGATGATCTGTGCTGCATGTGGTCACGTAGTAAGCGCTTGTAATTGTTGGCATATACTGACTGAAATTCCGAATACAGAAAACAAATGAAGAACATGCTTTTGTTGTCTCTTTCTAGTTTGTTAGTTTAGATATTGAGAAACGTATAGCCATCTTCTAAGTATCTTACGAAGGCATTGTCTATACGCTAATCCTTAGTGCCGTTGTATTAATTAAGAACAAGCCCATCAGTGAGCAGACAGTAATCTGATAACTAGAAGAGTCGAAGCTAGTAGTTCCTGAAATTGCTGACTGGCACAGTAGCCTATTGGTTTGAACGCTCGCCATGAGAAGCGGAGAGCACGGGTTCGAGCCTCTGCTAAGGCGGTCACTGTGCAGGGATCTTGAACACATCTTTCACTCACAATAGCTCAGCACCATCTACAATGCAAATAAAACAGTGAAACAATGCGATGAGCGCATTAACATGAACATAGTGACATTGACCTAAGTAGAATACATGTGTTGACATTAATGATGGTTATAAAAGCACCCTATATCATTACGTGTATACAACATCATCTTCGATGACGATTAGCCATTACAGTCTACAAGACAATCACCGACCTTTTTTATGGATTTCTGAGAGATCATATACCTGTGATAAATAATATTAAAAAAATCGTAATAAAATCATAAAAATTAAATAAGCAACAAAGTTCAAATAGACTAACACAGATGATGATCATAATAATTAGAACAATAATAGACTTTGACATCTGTTTTGGTCCTCGATATAACAAGAATTATAACTATTGCAATTATCACTACTATGTAATTGTCATCATTAGTAATAGTAGTGGTAGTGGGTGTAGTAGTATAGTACTGGTAGTAATAGAGCAAGAAGAAAAGCAGTCTCTTAAGCAAGCTGTGAAGCAGTCATGACTTAATTTTCTTAGCCTCGTTATATGAAGGCGGGCGGCCAGTCCTCTCCTCTCCGCCTCATCTTCACCCAGACAGTGTATGGTCAGTGTACTCATTATAGCTGAGTTATCTAAAGAGCGCAGGTGAGCCAGAAATCACGAACTAAGGTTTTGCTCTGGCCAGCTCATCTCAAGCTCATATCATTACAGCTTTGTTGTAGGTCTATGTCAGTATAGCGATAATCAGTAGTAGTTTCCACAGATTTGACCCATTCCGCAGTCGCTTTGCGCGCCACTGGTGCACAATATTATTTTCACAGCAGTTCCCTAGGCTCTACATGGGCAGCTCAAATATCTAGTTTTAGGCCTATGTCGGTATAAGTGGTTTCACAGTTTTGACCCATTCCACAGCGCTCGTGAATAAGCTGGTGCCCTGCGCTTAGCTTTCAAATAACGCCTTAGAAATATGGAGTTAATGATGACGAGTACGAAGTCCGAATTCGACGATTCCCATATAATTCCATCTAAAGTATTTCCATAGAATGGCATGGCATGCATTTTTCGACACGCCTGAATGGTTCCCAATAGTCAGACAGAGGCGCGTCTATGGAGACGTCCATTGCTCTGAAATCGGCTCAGTCGGTCTTTGACTACGGCAGACGTTACACTGTCTCTCTCGCTCTCGCTCTCGTTGACTGTCGTTGTTAAGACTTGTCAAAGATGGGCGACAAATATACCGCCGAACAGAAGCAGGAGCTGTTGGTCGGAGCCAAGAAAGCCTTTGACGAGTTCGATGACGACAAGAGCGGATTCATGGACCCGATCGAGATCGAGGATCTTCTCGTTCAGTTCAACGCATCGCCCTTTTGCAAGAACAGGATTGGACCAGAGAAGATCAGGGAAGTTTCCGAAGTAAATATAAACAAAATTAATGTCATTGACAACATCGTAATCGTCACTGGCATCATCATCATCATCATCGTCATCATCATCGTCGTCGTGGTCGTCATCATCATCATCACCATCATCATAATCATCGTCATCATCATCACTTTATTATTATTATTATTATTATTATTATTATTATTATTATTATTATTATTTATTATTATTATTATTATTATTATTATTATTGTTATTATTATTATTATTATTATTATTATTATTATTATTATTATTATAATTATTATTATTATTATTATTATTATAATTATTGTGTAATCAAACGATTTTATTAATGAACAATTATTAAGCAATAAAGTGAGCAAATGAATGCATTAATCATATACAAAAAAGTGGTTAGGAGACAAAGTGGAGATAAGAAATCTCTGGATTGTCTGGAATGGTTACGACTCCCCTAAGATCCAGCTCCAGATCCTCTGAAATGCCACAGAAAGCCACCGATTTAAACCGTTGGAGAGTGATAAAGAGACGTTGTAGCGAGAAACGGGTCTGTCTGTTTTCCTGTGGACAGCGTCTGGCTGCGACCAAGGTCTGATAAAAAAAGTGTAGGCCAATGATGCCGATTAGTCCTAAGTCACAAATAATAATAATAATAATAATAATAATAATAATAATAATAATAATAATAATAATAATAATAATAAACCTGAAAGGCCACAGAAAGACTAACCGATTTAAGATTGTATTGTTATTTTATTATTATTATTATTATTATTATTATAAAATCCACTACCATGATTTTAAGAACTTTGTCACCATCACCACTACCATGATTTTAAGAACTTTGATTTTATAATAATAATAATAATAATAATAATAATAATAATAATAATAATAATAATAATAATAATAATAATAATAATAATAATAATAATAATAATAATAATAATAATAATAATAATAATAATAATAATAATAATAATAATAATAATAATAATAATAATAATAACAATAATTGTTATTATTATTACTATTATTATTTCATTATCATCGTTGTCGGCATCATCACTGCTAACATCATTCACCGCTAATACAAACACCATCGCCATCATCTCTGTCACCATCACCACTACCACCACCGTCATCACAATCACATCACTGTCATCATCACACGTATCGTCCATGCATCATCACGGATGACATTTTTTCCATGATCGTTGACTACTTTTAAATTTTAAACCGAGTTCTGCCCCGGCTTTAATCAGTAATTTTTTTACAATAATTGCAACCCGTAGCCTAAGTAGCTGGGTTTCATTGTCTCGTGGAGTCGAAAAACTGCTTTTATTCGATGATTCTAATCTACAGAGAGAGAAGCCTTAATATGGGTGTCCTGCAGCTTAAAGTCTGCCCTTATTTTTGGAGTAACTCTGTGCGCGCTATTTACACATTCTGGAGAGGTCGCCTGACAAGAATAACCATGTCCGATTAAATTTCTATTTGTGTTGGCACACGTAAGCTATTCACACCAGCGCAGAAGCAAGTTCACAAATATCACCATGGTCACTGCGCTTTGACATGCAAATAATCACCTCGACGCCTGCACTTTGAGCTTCACTCGGTTTCGAGCGTCCACTATGCCGGTCACTGTGTTAGGGACCATGATCCAGTCCTTCACTCGCAATATATGCACTTAAAATAAATCTTCGTTGCCTAGTGACGACACTGTGCTACTCGACACACCATGGCCCTGGTACTCAACTTACCTTGGCGCATAGGCCACGCACGGAATAAGCCGTATTGGCTGCAGGCGAAATTATACGAGTAGCCTATGTCTGGTTAATAATGCGTTT
Organism: Aporrectodea caliginosa; assembly: GCA_020284085.1. NCBI lineage: Eukaryota > Metazoa > Annelida > Clitellata > Crassiclitellata > Lumbricidae > Aporrectodea > Aporrectodea caliginosa. The sequence goes on from JACEVL010000319.1 coordinate 694,000, forward strand.
TTTGCATCCTTGAAGAATACTTCACCAGAAATACTCTGAGCACTGTTACCTGCCTTGACAGTTGACAGGCGCCTGAACTATCACAAACAATTAAACAAACCAAGGTTAAAGAACTATATAAGGACGAACAAAAAAAATATCCGAAGCCTGGCTGCCTGTGCACATGAATTAAAAGCCAATCGCGAGAATAAAGAAATTTGCACGCTCATTGCGTAATTCGTTCAGCCTTAAATATTCATTCTTCTTTCAGTCAGTAAGTAACTAAGTAAGTAAATCAGTAAACAAGTCAGTCAGTCAATAAGTAAGTCACTTACTCAGTGAGTAAGTAAGTAAGTAAGTAAGTCAGTCAGTCAGTAAACCATTCAATCAGCCAGTCAATAAGTAAGTAACTATGCAAGCAAATATTTCTGTCAGTCAGTAAGCCAGTTAGTCAGCTAGTCCATCGCTGCTTCTAAGCGATATCCAAGTCAATGTGGGGAAGATTTAGCTCAGTCGGAAGTTCCACTACTTCTTGGATAAATTCATGATCTGATGAAAACCAAATCGAACATTTCGTCCACTAGGTTTCTGTTTTTATTTCCAACTCTAGATATTCTTGAACACAGCCGACAAGAACGGCGATGGAAAAGTTAGTTTCGAAGAGTTCTACAAGTACCTGCTGGACGCACTTGGCTGTAAGGAATAGAAGCCTCGAGCCAGGCCAGTGCCGCTGCCAAAAGGCCAAGTAAGTTTCAATGCAATCTGAGTTATGTGTGCAATTAGAAGGCACTCTGCCTTCAAGATATTGGCAAGTTGAAAGGCTTGTCGCAACTTGGCGTGGCTTACATACAAGTGTGGAAGCCAAGGATTTTTATATAGTGAAACGTCTACTGAAAGCACATTGAAGCTTGCCATGCATAGATGGCATTGAAATCACTAAGAGCTAGGGATTTTTTTAAAAAGAAAACAACGCTTTGATAACTAGAAGAGTTGAGGCTAGATTGCTAGTAGTTCCTGAAGTTGTTAACTGGGATGGCAATCAATTGGTTGGAACACTCGGCTTGCAATGCCAAGTCTTTACAATAAATTGCCATTTTGCCACAAGTAGACCTAAGTTCAGAATGAAGCTATAACATAGCTTTTTATGGAAATTTTTGTTTTACGTACGGTACTGTTTGTAAACAAAATTAATATAACATTGTCGTTGTTGGTGAAGGAAGTGATAATGAATTTGATTTGTGAAACATTTTAAGTGGTATCGACTCAACGCAGTTCGTGTCTGTATTGAGGAACTTCTTCGTGGTTTCAGATGATCGGCTGCGAAAGGGCAACGTACTGGCAAGAGTCGATTGTAGAGACAACGACAAAATGACAGTTGAACAGTTGTCGATATTGTCTTAGTAAGCTTATCTCTTAATAGTTCTCGCTTGAACAATGTGAGAAATTCGTCTTGAATTCTTCCAGACGCATTGCGTGAAGTTCATTCAAATTGAGCTCTTTGAGGCCTTACAAACAGAAGCTTATTACAGGTCTAACCGTCACAATAATGGTGACATCTTTTCAGATCCTCAACTTCTCCACGAACCGATTATCTGTGCTGCATATCTTGTACTGTGGACATCATATATACTGACAGAAATTCCGAATACAGAAATTAATAAAAATATGTTTTTGTTGTCTCTTTCTGGTTAGTTAGCCTAGTTTAGATATTGAGAAACGTATAGTCACCTGTTAAGTATCTGACAAAGGCATTGTCTACGCTAATGACAGTGTAATACGTAAGCGTTAATGTGGTGGTTTTGTGGTGACGCAGGAGTAGCATAAGGATGGAGTTCGGTTTTCAGTTGTGACTGGAAATCTGCAGGAGAAAGGGAGGAGACGTGAACTTAAGAGGCGAGATAGGAGGATGCGCGAACTGGCGGAGGTCTTTCGAGGCGTTCCTTAAATAGAGCTGGTGCAGCGTAGACTAAGGAGCGGTTGCAGAATTTCAAAGAGGAGGAGACTGGAGGCCGAGATAGATAAAGATATGATGATGAGCGAGTAAATGTAGGCAGCGGTTGGGTGGTGAATAGCTGGTGAATGTAAGAGGGTTAAGAGGTTTGATGGGCGCTGCAGTTGACTGTGATGGCGCCGCGGTTGTTTTGTAATGGTTGTTTTCATTACGATGATGAATTTTTGTCTCTGATTCGATGCCAGGATTTCATTCGTCTCGCAGACAAAAACGCCGATGGAAAAGTCAGCTACGACGAGTTGTATACAGCCCTTCTGGTGGCTCTCGATGCCCACGAGTAAACGGCCGCGTCCAACTCGGTATGATGCTTTTCTAAAACCCAGAGCCAGAATCTTTGCATTGGCTTGCATTTTACTAAAAGATTTTTCACAATGAAGCTCACATAGTCCACTAAACATTGAAATTTGGCCAGCCACAGAACTTAAATAATTTCCTATTCTCCAGACTAATAATTATTTAATCAGGTCACCTGACAAGACAGTGAAGTAGTATTATCTAACACTAGAACTGTTCTTGGCTCTTGTTTCTGTTAACCCAACACAAATACAAACACATATGCATACATACATACATGCATGCATACATCAATCAATCAATCAATCAATCAATCAATCCTTTTATTGTTTCCATAGAATAGTTTACAAGTAGTGATCCAGAATAATCATAATCAACGATCATAAGTTTATAAATCAAAACAGACAGATCACAAGATTATCTTATTAACGTTTGAGAGAAACAATCGGGTTCCCAGAAGAAACTGAAGTCCCGCTAAGTTAGGAATACCCGTGTACCATGTTAGCAGAGGGATGACAGTTGAGTATAGTCTACACAAATAGCATTGTCAGAAAAAAATGAGAATAACTGGCTTAACTAACAACACTTAACATACATGCATACATGCATACATACACTTTCATACTTACATTTTGACTAATTTACTGTTACAGGGCGTTTCCTTGGAGATGGACAGCGCCAAACACAATGGTCAGTTAAAGAGAAGAAAATGACCGATTGAATCTAAGCAATGTTATAGCTTAACTCTCTTTCTTTCTCAGTCTATCTCGAAACAAACAGTTTGGCCTAGCGCTGACCGTGAACTACAATCTACTGCGGCTGTTAACTAGTTAGAGCCAAAAGTAATTACGGCGCTTATTGAAAATGGAAATGCGTAATTATTTTTTATTCTAGTCTTTGCTTAGTTTCTCTGTTCTGCTCTGTGTGAAATAAAGTATATTTGAAGAAATCGGATTCGTTGACGTTCAAACAAATTTGTTATATAAATATATATATATATATATTATATATATCATCTTCAGGTCTAACAAAAAACCTGTTCCAACTTCTGACAATGCTCTGACAATTGATAATAAGTTAATTCCTCAAGTCTCTTCATCTAAATTCTTAGGGGTCTACAGTGATCAACACTTAAAATGGGATATACATATTGCCGAAATTGCAAAAAAATCTCTAAAAACACTGGAATAATACGCAGGATATCCTATCTACTTCCAACCCACATACTCAGAAATCTATATTTCACACTTATACATCCATATCTAAACTACTGCAATTTTGTTTGGACATCTACATATGACACTCACTTACTAAAACTAAACATACTACAGAAAAAAGCCATAAGAATTATTACTAAATCTCCTATCAACACCCACACTGACTTACTGTATTTACAACTTAAATTTCTGAAAATATCTCAGATTAAATTTGTTCAAACTAGTATATTTATGTATCAATATGATAATAACCTCCTCCCACAAGCTTTTTCAGCCTACTTTAACCCAAACTTACTCAACAAGGTCTTTAGAAATAAAAGAGCCTACATAAGCATATTTGCCAGAACGAATACCAGAAAATTTTCTATAAAATACCAGGGTCCCCTCATATGGAATAGCATACCAGAATGTATTCGTGCAGCCATGAGTCTAGCCTCATTTAAAACTAAAATCCGTGCACACACAATAAAAAATGTTAAATAACATTGCAATTACTTAGTTCTTTTTGGTTTTAGTGTTTTTCTTTTTTACTTTAAGGCCGAGGGAAGCCACCTCGACGCAGTTATTTCTGGATTTCCAAGCTACTGCCACTTCTAATTACTTACCACTACTAAGATTTCTTAATATAGTTTTGTAATTAGGCCCCCATCCAGCGGGATTATTCCCTTCGGGTAAGCCCATTGCTCCCTTATCTATGCAGTGATATTTGTATATTAATAATGATTATGCCTTGTGTTTAACTGCTGTGAAACATTATTGTTTTGTTCTTGTTTTTGGTTTTGGGATCAATAAACGAATTGAATTGAATTGAATTGAATATATTCATTCATTCATTCATTTCAGAGATTTATATAGCGCCCTTCAAGATTATCTACTCAGAAGCGCTCCCGACTCAACCCCGGCTAAAGAGTACAGTCTTCAGGTTAGAGAAGAATGTGGCCGCAAGGGCTCTATATATTTAATGTGCATGTATTCATTAGGAGTCGAAGTGGGAAACAATAGGTTACGGTATGGATATAAAAACCATTATCTTCCCTTCCTTCCCCCCCTCCCTCTCTCTTCTCCCCAGCCTCACCCCATCGCCTTCCTTTCTCCCTTTCCTTCTCTTTCCTCTCCCATTCATACCCATCTCCCTCTCAAACCCTTATCTTAGATGGGGCTCACGTAATTGTTTTGGCACAGGCCTAATAACTGCAGGTTTTAGAGTTGTATGGAGAAAATATTATCGAAGTCCATTAATTCCATAAAGCCTCATGAAGTCGTCTATTTGTTCCAAGTTAGAAAGAAGGACATCGCGATTGACACTCTTTTACGCAAACAAACACGCACAAACACACATAAACAAGCACACACACAAGCATAGGCATAGGGCCTATGGCATAGGGTACTATTATGGCTAACAGATAACACAAGGAGGGCGATAGTCTAGTGAAAAGGTGTTAAACGAAAGGTCGGGGACTCGTATTCAGATTCATTCATTCATTCATTTCAGATATTTATATAGCGCCCCTTCAAGATTTCTACTCAGAGGCGCTCCCGACTACAGCGCGGACACTGAATCGGAGTTTCACGCATGAGCAATTGTGAGTGAAGGACTTGCCCAAGGTCCATACGCGGCGGCTTGATGTGGATTCGAACCCGCAACCCTCCGGCTGCAAGGCACCGAACATACCCATACACCACCGCGCCCCACAACAGATATAGTTTGCTTAGAGATATCTGCTCCAGATGAGGCCCTCATAATATCAGCTAATGTGAGTGAGCTTAACGTGTTCTGGAGGTGGTAATGTTAGGCGGCCAGAGAAGGCTATTAGAGAAATTAAGTCATTCACACTTCATACGAATGTCTGCATTTGGTGGTTAGTTTAAAAAAACTCCTTTCCCCTTCTCTTTTCCTTCCAATTTTCTTTCGTAGGCCTACAGCTTACTTGCATACATTGAAACGGCTTCATTGGCTATGAATGCATGCATTTAAAAGCGCAGTAGATATGACGTTGTCAAGTACAATGTGAATAGTATTAATATGGATGTCCCAACCGTGGCAATTAAACCAGCTCCTACCCATACTTTCAGCATTCCCACACAAAGAAGTTTAAAAATGCATCTTTTTCTTTGTCACGGCAGAATCTTAGATTCTTATAACATTTTTGTCCTAGTCACCAGAGGAGTCTGCACAGCTGTGTAAAGAGCCCGCCATTCACCGGTTGTTGCGCATGCAGGAGGAGTTGCTCATAAGTTTAACAAAACACTCGCGATGAATAAGACTGCGTTAGAACAAGTCCATAAAACATCAGGAGAGTCAATTAATGACCATGTTCGTGCGAATGTAGGCCATTGTTGGCGGCATGTGTAGGCCTGCAAAGGACGAATGGATTGCCAACATGGCCTTGGCAGATGGGTGGGGTGGGCATAATAAAAATTATGGTAGTCTCCCTTGTCAATCGATTGCAAAGGACAAATTATGTTGAGGGCTCAATTTACATATTGCTGAAGCTCTTTCATTCATTGCATAAACATGTGCGAACGAAAATACAAGACATCAAATATAGGCCCCTATACATACTTACATACATACTTACTTGCTAACTCATTTACTTACTTACCTGCATGCATGCATACTTGTATACGAACTTGCATAAATTTATACATACATATCATTTCATATCATATACAGTATACACGTACATACACACATACGTATATACATGAATACATGCATGGATACCTACAAGTCTTACATACATAGAATGCCAATGATTAAAAATTAATCAACGATTGCGGTCCCCTTCGTAAGCAATATCGTTCCACCTGCGCCACCGTAGAGTGAAGTCACATGGGGTTTCTGAATCTACGATCATAACCCAAAAATTATGCAAACCGAATCACGTTCTAAACCGCTACAGTATGGCACGCCTCTGGTGCGGTGTCATTTATAAACATCTTCATTCCATTTTAAAATCTTTATGCATACTCTCAAACATGCAAATCAAGCTTCCTCTTTCATTGCTAAATTCTTTATTCAATCAATCCAACCTTTTCATTTCTCTGGAGCCTCATTTCCTGTTTTTCAGTGAAACGTTAGTGGAAAAGTTCTGCTTAGTCATCCAAGCTGTATTACGCAGCAGCCGCGGGGAATTGATGATGTTGTTGACGATGCTAAAATTAGCAACAGAACCACAACCATCAAAGGTTTAGCAAAACGGAGGTCATATTCGTAATCGTAAACATCAAACTTCTAAATCGCCATTCGAAAGACAAGCATAGGGCACCTGCTTATTCACGAGCGCTGAATTGAGTCAGAGGGGTTGTCTAAAGGATAGCCAGAAGGAGGTCCGAGTACGGTTGTCAGAGGGTCAGAGTAGAGTAGCTGCTAAGGCGGGTGTTGTTTAGGTCGAGAAGTGAACCGTGGAGAATAAGATTACTCGGGTCATAGGTCAAAGTACAGTTGTAATCATTTCAGTCCCGGCTTCTTCATTTGAAGCGACCACGGATTGACGTCCTAGGCAGTAAGATGGTGGCGCTATAGAAGTTACTGGATTAGATTACTTGACATATCTCTCTCTATAATTCTACTATCAAATGCAAAATGGAGGAAGCAAGCCAACATGGAAGCTAATGCCGTTAATGATTTCATTTGAAAATAATAAATGATTATCAGCATTATTTAATTCATATTGT
>JACEVL010000320.1:0-7500 GCA_020284085.1 Aporrectodea caliginosa
TGGTCAAATAGTGTCACAGATGTAGAACGGTGGGCGCCATAACCGAAGACTTTGTTGTACAGGTAACAGCTACGAAAGAGAGACGTATCTCCACGGACGCATAATAGGCAATTTTGAACATCGAATAGCAAAACTAGTCGAGCAAGAAATGAGTTTGACCGCACAAATGGTCAAAATTATTACGGAGATAAAAACATGCGTCACCTGCGCAGGAACTTCTAGTTCCAATTCCAGTACGGTACCACAAACTTTATATTTGTAGTTCCACTTCCACTTAAAGTTCTCACAGAAATGTCTAACATGAACAATTAATGTCCATCAGACTGTGCGCACAAAATAGTGTCTTGACGTATTCAATTAAAATAGCAGGCCCATCCCTATGGAATAGTCTTCCACAGGTTCTTCGTGATATTCCAAGTCGTCCCCATTTGAAGAAGGAGCTTAATTTTTTATTTTGAAACAACATTAAGAGATTTGATTACTTGTTATTATCATTGTTTTGTTGATGCATCTGTCTGTAGTTAAGATAGTTAAGTTAAATAAAATAATGTCCTCTTTTGGTATGATCCTATTGTACATCCATGTTACTCATTACGACAACCACAACAGTTATTTTAAACTGCTGTCTTGAACAGTTCCAAGTTACATAGGTGGCCCTACCTAGCGGGACTATGGTCCCTTTTTGGCTCCTCCTTTTGGTACCCATTGAATGTTGTCTAGTGTAATCTATTACGAATTAATCTGTTTGATTTTTTTTGTGAGATGACTGTTACTCTGTTATGTTGCAACGTTCTTTGGTGCCAATAAACATTTTTGATTAATTTTTTTGATGAAATTAGTAAAAAATTATTACGGACAATGTGAAAGCGACTGTTACTGTCACTTCAACCAGGAGCCGCCGTCAGTCCGCTTAGCTATTACCTTGCCGAGAAAAATATTGAAATTTTTATTCCTATTCTATTCCCCTTCGAGGCTTAATTTTATTCCAGTTTTCGTTCCGTGGAACTAATTAAAAAAATTATTATTCTGGCACACTAAAATAACACTGATACCCATCGTTCGACATCACGATTTTACTCGAAATGTTGACAGCGTTAATTTTTTTCAGCACACAACTGCATACATGGGTATATTTCACAACAGGAGTCAACTTCAGAAATAGAATTAGTAAAAAAGTCATGCAAAATTTAAAAAATTTCTTACACAAATATTTTCATGGCAGTGCTGAAGCATACTTAATATTGAGCAGAGCCTAAATCTGACAGATTTGGCCTCATTTTTCCTTTTAGTTTTTTTACTATATGAAAAACATACAGCTTTGATTCCTAAATATTTACAACTCCGTTACTTTATAAATGCACAGCTCAAAATGCCGCCACTGCCTATAATTGGTAATAAATTAGTTTTAAGTATGCATTAAAATATTACACAGAAACCTAAATTATTATGACGATAAATTATTAACATGTACTATCAAATAAATTCCTATATTAAAATAGAAATATAAAGAAACGGAGTTGTAGTAACGGAGTTGTAAAATATTCCTAAGTAGGTCTCCACGCTGACCGGACGAGTTAAGATATGAAATATAGTTTGTTTAATAGTGGCCAGTTTCCATATTATTTTTGAAAGAAAAAATATATATATGCAAAATGCAATAATTACAGTCAAGGAGTTGTAAATCTGTTTTATACTATAACATTACCAGATAAATTTCTGAAAATTGTCGACAGAAGCAAACATCCATATTGATTTCTTGTTGGCAAAATCAGTGCATACATGTTCCCTGCTATCGAAGATATCAATTCAAAAAACGAGGGTTTTCAATTTATTCCACAGATGGCAGAAACTCATTCGTAACGGTGTTGTAAGCAATAATTGAAGGCAGAGGGTTTTATTTATTTTTTAATTATATAGTTCGTTAATAAGTTAATAAAAACTATATAGAGCAATGGATATAATAATTATATCCATTTATATCCATATCTGATGTTTTATAATGTTTACTTTAAATCATTAACTTCCATAATTATTATGGAAGTTAATGATTTAAAGTAAACATTATAAAACATCAGCTCGGCGCTTCAACTATAACCCTAACGTAACGTTGAAATGACTCACCATTAGAAAGGACAATGAAATTTCGGGTTAAAATTGGACTTTATAATTTTTCTCATACTATTCATCTAAATATAATAGAAATAATTTTTTATAACTAATTCATGCCCTACATTTACAATGTATTTAAAAATTGTAAATTATAATTTTACTCTTTGTATAAGCCGTACAAAGGAGAAGACGGAAATTTCTCTAATTTGCTGCCGGTTGCGAAAATAATATACCCACATACGAAAATTTGCAGCTTGAACTCACATCTTCCTTTAGCTATGTGTTCAATGTCCTCATCTCTCAAATTCTGCAACCGCTCCTTAATCTAGGAGGCCCTACTTTTTTCGAACACCTGGAAGACATCCTCAAATTCGGTCATCCATCTTTTGCCAGTCAATCTAAAAACTTTCTCGCTTACCCACAGTCCTGAAACTCCGGCATTTGACTCAAGATTGAAAACCGATCTCCTGAAACTATCCTTTTCTTCTTCTGCCTCTGCAACCCACCCTAGACCACCAGCATCAACGATTTCAAATGTAACACCATGATGAACCTTTGGCCTCATCCCTCCGGATTCTGACCTTACACTAAATTTGACCACAGTGGGGCGCGTTGGTGTAGGGGTATGTTCCGTGCCTTGCAGTCGGAGGGTTGCGGGTTCAAATCCACCCTCAAGCCGCCGCGTAGGGACCCTGGACAAGTCCTTCACTCGCAATTGCTTATGCGCTTCGGCGTGCAACTCCGATTCAGTGTCCGCGCTGTAGTCGGGAGCGCCTCTGAGTAGAAATCTTGAAGGGGCGCTATAACAAGTGCTCATACATACATGCATGCATACATACACTACCTGGACTTGATTTGATTAGCGTTGCTGATAAGCTGGCCTGCGTGTCTCGGATTTTGGTTGAAGTTTCGAGATTTTGGAGCTTTACATTGACAGTATACAGTCTATCGAATCGAAGTGCGACGCATTTCGCACTAGTAATGCTTTCGAGGAAACAATCAAAACCAAATTCACGAATAGGTTAAGGAACCAAGAGGCAGACCACTGGCTGTAAGGTTGCTGAAGAAGGTAAATTCTTAGTGTATGCTTGACTGTTTCCATGCATGAGGTTTACAGCGCGGGCAAAGTTGAAAGCGAATTGGAATTTAGGTTATGCTTAGGCCTACATTCCTTTGTAGAAAGGAGGCCTACAGGCCTATTACATTTAAAAGATGTACTTAGTAGTCATTTATGGATAGTAACATATTACCTACAAGAAGGCCAATTAGGCTACAATGTTGAAGCAAATGTAGGCCTTGAGTAGGTCTAGAAATTGAAGGCTGTTCTCGTCGCACGAAAAGAACATTTGGATTTATTATGAATTTCTCAATGATACAGTACATGTAGGCCTACATGTACATTCGTAATCGTAATCGTAAACTCCAAATTTCTAAAGCGCCACTCTAAAGCTAACCGCAAAGCACCAACTTATTCACGAGTCGGATTGCCATAGAGACCAGAGGCAGAGCAGCAGTTACGGCGGGTGTCGTTGAGGACGAGAATGCTCGGAAGGCAGATGATCGGATGGAGGTTGTTAGAGTCGTTCTTGATTTCTTCTCTTAGACTCACCATTTGTTGGCGGAACTTGAGAAAGCCAATAGGAAGACTAAAGACGGAAGACTTCCCGGAGAGCCGTCGCCAGGTGGAAGCGCCAAAGGATTCCTTCGCCAATCACGTCGTCGTGGTAATCCTCGCCCTGTGTCACGTTGATTCAGTGTTTGTTTCAAGCTTTGAACATTTAAGTGAGGCTCTAAGACAGCTACGTCTCGGAGTTCTACTTTCGCTTTGACATAGCCTACTCTGAAAAAGTGTGCTATGTATGTATTTATAAATATATTATATAATATATATACACACAAATAGGCCTTTTGAGAATAGCCGCTCCATTAGTTCATGGCATTCGCGGGTTGGGTGACATATGAACGGGCGTCAAAAGAACGGGCGACATTTGAACGGCGACTGTAGAACGGTGTATACATGACCGGTGCGACTATTGAACGGCCGGACAGTTGAACGGGTAACAGATGACGGTGAACATTTTATCGAGAAAGTGAATAAAATTTGAAAGCAATTGAACAGGTACTTTCTTGGACATGTACCACACTCTCTGTTTAGTTGTGGGACAAATAAGCAATTGAGCGTAAATACAATAAGATTTCTGCTCTGCCGTAGGTGACGAGTTCTTGATATTTCTTATTGCTTGGCTGAAGCATTCCGGTCGATCCTTGCAAAAGTTATAGTCATTTGCATTTGCATGTCTTTCTTGAGACCGGTCATAAACGTCCGTACGGTTGGATGGTGACATAAAAACAGCGACTGGAGTCCATAGTGCCATACTTCTACTGAATTTGTAGTTCTAGCAGCGGTGTATTGATTCCAAAGAGCGACTGGGTATATTGCCGATCCGTAGTTGATTCCAAGTCCTCTTTGTCTGTGACCGCGAAGATAGATATATAGGTAGGCCTATGCTCGAAAAAGGAGATCAGTTCATCGAGATGTTCTATATCGTCAGGTTGAGTATCAGCTAAGACTTCAAAAGCTCAACATTCAGTATACGCCTACAGTAGGCGTACAAGGAGTACACAATAAGGAGTACACAATGCAGAGTATACAGACTTACAGAGTACACAACGCCGCACCTTGTGAACTATCTCACGTTAAAGTGTCGCCGTTCTACTATCATCCGTTCAAATGACCGTGGTTCAAATGTTCGTATACCCATTAGCAACTTGCCTTGGCTTCCTGTAGAATTCAGATCAAGATTTAAAAGGGTTACAAATAAACCATCACAACGAGCGCTTCAGGCCGATATTGTTCGGAGGCACGCTGTTCGCTCTCAGGAAGAAAACAGGAGGCCTACGACCGATAGTGCCGGAGACTGACTTCCAAAGGAGCAAACTCCTACTCAGTGCCAAAAATAACACCCTACTTGTCACCAAGACAACTCGGCGTCGCGGTGCCAGAAGGGGCCGAGGCACACGCCTCACGTCGCTTTCTGAGAAACATGGATGTGGAATCCGTCTTCGTAAAGCTTGATATCTCAACTGCTTTTAACAGTCTGCACTGTCAACTAAGGAACCACCGAACCAGCAGGTATGATGAGATCTGACGGCGGAAGACCCGACGGTCTTACACTGGTCCCGTGGCGGGTGGGCCGATGCCTGGTCTGGGATGTGACCGTGACTGGCACCATGGCCGCTTCTTATTTGTCGGACACTTCCCGGACGGTTGGAGCGGCGGCCGAAAGAGCAGCAGCTCGCAAACATAAAAAATATCAACCGCTGTCTGCTACGCACTTCTTCATCCCGCTGGCATTCGATGCCATGGGTCCAATAAACCACGAAGGCTAGGCCTTTCTCTCTGACCTAGGAAAAAACTCAGTGCGGTCACTGGGGACCCACGTGTAACGTCATTTCTTTACCAGCGCATTTCCTTAACAATACAACGCTATAACGCAATCGCGTTCCGAGGCACTTTCGCCAACCAGGACACCGACGAGTATGGTCATCTCTAGACATATCACAACAGCTATAGTAATATCTAAGTCCCTGAGGGATCCTGTATACCTCGGGGCAAAAAATAATAATAATAATAACATTTCTTAAGCCCCTACTAGTAGTAGGAGGAGTAGTAGTAGGCGTAGTAGCAGTAGTAGTAGTAGTAGTAGTAGCAGCAGCAGCAGCAGTAGCCGTAGCAGTAGCAGTAGTAGTAAAACAACAGTACAAAGCACTTATTTGCGGAAAACAAAATAACCAAATGTGTATTCACACAGTCAATTCTATGAAGTACTCCAATAAATCTCTTCTTAAACTGCTGAGAAAAACAGCAGTTTTGTTGCCTGATTTTACTCTTACCTTGTAAAACAGGGACGCACCTCCTAATGGCAGTAAGTTCAACTCACGCTGAGCTAAAGCCCGGTGTGTGCCCCGTTGTACAACTGTTTCCGTTTATTACGTCCACTGGTCGCAAAACAATATTCGTTGTCTATAGCTTTAAATCTTTTTTGTAGGACCTGGTTGTACTTGGGACCTTTTCTGGTCCTTGAAATGTTAATTGTTGATTGGCTGTCGTCTGCTCAACATACTGACCGGTTGACGTCGACAGTGACTCTGCAGGCTCTTTCTATCAAGTGGACACTCATACACAAGACCGTCGAGCTCATGTTGCGAATACCCAGTGCACTTTTGGAAAAGTTCATAGAAATTTTGAAAAATTACAACCTTACCAACGTATCTACTGTAGGATTTGACACTCAATTGCTAATAAATAATATATATATATATAATCAGTTCCTGACGTCAGCCAATTGTCGGTGAATACGAATAAATGCTCTCCATTATTTTCGGTCATTTGCTAAGTGCATTGATCTCCTTAGTGCTAGTCCAAGTGCTTTTATTTCCTCGTTTAATCACCTCGACAAACTAGCCCTGACAAAATAGCCCCGACAAGAAGGCCCAATACAAAATAGCCCCAACAAAACGGCTCAAATGTTTTATTGTATCCTTAATGTTATTACGACAACCACTAGCACTATACAATGTTAAACTACGACAAAAAACTTCTAAGGTTCAGTCTATTGTAAAATGTGCTTATTAAACTATCTCAAATGAACGCTTGTGTCAGTTTAGATTACAGTTATCTAAATACCAAGTTTATGAACAATTCAGCGAAGATAGGCTATTAAAGAATGTCAGATACGCCGCAAGTTGGGATGAGAGTTTGCGGTCGTCGGTTTGGTTGAACGTACTACGCCTTCGAAGCTTGCGGCTTTCGGATCGCTACACGATAACCCGCGATATCTATCTCCACACTATTATAACACTATTAGATGAGGCAATCTGGTTTTCAAGGCTATTTTCGTTTGGTCTATTTTGTCTGGAACCATTTTGTCTCTGGCCACGAACGAAGGGATTTCTGTCGCTGCTATCCTTTTAGGTACCGGAAAGAAAAAGGAAGAGAACCCATCTTGTAGACATTTTGGCATCTGTTGTTCCGTGTTGTTTATGGATAACTCTGTGTAGGGTTCATTAATTATCGGTGTCGACATTTAGTAGTTGTTCGAAGTGTACCTTCCAGCGTTTCTGTATGCTTGCATTGTCTGATAGTATTTTACCATTTGCGTCTTTGATTGATGCAAATTTGAGCTCAAATTGTCCACTAAGTAGTTTTATCTTAAATACTATAAACAATGAAGCTAAAAGTCGAAGTTTAGATAAACCTGGAGCGGTTTAAATCTAACTTAACTGAAATACAACTCGAGACTTAGTTTGCTATCTTAACACAAGAAAACCGATCTCGTTAGATTACCGTAAAATCAAGCTTTGGCAAACCCTCAATAGTAGCCTATATCT
>JACEVL010000320.1:12500-40000 GCA_020284085.1 Aporrectodea caliginosa
TCGTAAATATTCTTGAATATTAGTGTATTTTTAATATTCGTAAATATTCGTAAATATTCGTCGATGACGTCACTGTTTTTGCATTGTTCACAAATTTATTTAAAACTACTAATTAAGAACATGTCTCTCTCTCTCTCTCTCTGTCTCTCTCTCTGTCTCTCTCTCTGTCTCTCTCTCTCTCTCTCTCTGTCTCTGTCTCTGTTTGTCTCTGTCTCTGTTTGTCTTTTGTCTCTGTTTGTCTCTGTCTCTGTCTGTCTGTCTCTCTCAATCTGAAATCCCTGCACCAGTAATTCTATACTATATAATTTGAAGGTGCTTGGTTTACTCCAGCATAAATATCAATGATGCGTTAAGGCGTTGGCTTGGCTTGCCCGATCATACTCGTTCTATGTTTCAGTGTCTGTAATGTTGCAGCCAGATCTGAGAATTTAAATCCATCTTATGCTACATATCACGCTACATTATAATAGCGATTACAGCAAATCTGGTCAATTAAAGACTGTCATTGATACAGACGGTATAAATGACAGAATGAAATTATTGCATGAATCTACGAGACCAATTCATAAACATAATCATTATAGACCCAACTTATCTGATGTTGCCAATTTATCGTAAAACAGGCCCTCACAAAATAGACTAATTAATATTGAATTTTTCTGTTTTCACGAAGCCGCCTGTAGTTGACTATACTTCATTAGCTGTTCAGGGTCTGTACTGTTTCAGCCTGAACATGGGTTTATCATGGAATCCGTTCGCTGGTCGTCTGCTGATCATTCTTCTTGTCCTTTCTTTTACGGTTTCTGTGGCATCGGAAAAAGTCGAAAGTGAATCGCATCAGGTATGTGTATACTCATCGTTCGACATTATGACTTAGCTCCACATAATAATAATTGCTAACATAACATAGGCTATAGCAACAAACTCGTACCTTTCTCGATATCGGATTCCATTCTCCTTCTGTATCCAAACGTACTCTGTTAAAATTAACCTCGACATTCAACGTTTGTGAGTTTGGCAGATGCTACATTGACTCTGTCACATTTATGAGCGCATTATGGAATGTAAAGATAGGAGTCTTCAAGCCCATCGCAATCTCTTAGAGTTTATTTGAGGTCCAAATGATAGCACAGGTGTCCTTTTCGATCGAAGTCCATCTCTTTTGGGTATCATGGATTTTGAATGCAGCTTCTAACTAATCAATTATACGGCTTGTTCGCTTCAGGCATGTGAATACTCATCGTTCGACATCGATATTATTACTCTAGAAATTTGCAGCGTTAATTTTTATCAGCACACAATGGCATACAGAAGAATAATTGCAGATTAAACTCGCCTTTCTTTAGCTGAGCGTTCAGTGTCCTCCTCTCTCAAATTCTGCAACCGCTCTTCAATCTAGGAGACCCCAGTAATTTCGAACTCCAGGAAGACTTCAGCTAATTCTGTCATCCCTCTTTTGCCAGTCAATCTCAACACTTTCTCGCTTACCCATAGTTGATACACACAATTTGCATACACACACATCTTAGACTCCAATATATAGTCATTAAGACCGAAATTGTATGATAAGATTACATCAGCAGCAGTAGGACAATAGACTATTATTATATGCACGATTCCATACTATTTCTGCTTTGACCTCATCCTTAAAATTAGCCTCTGCAAACAGAAAGAATATATATACGTTTACGTACCTTTATGTGTGTATGTATGTGCATGGACATACATTATTTGCCGTCAGTAATGTCTGTTCGTGGCATGCACTAGCCCTACTATGACTACAAAGCTGTGAAGCATAAAGAACTGTTATTTGACCACTATTTTGATTTTACTTACAAGCAACTACCAAAATAGTTTTTGTGCATTATTCAGTCATGTTATAGAAGTCTCTTCCGACCTACACTCTAGGTCATAGAGTGTAGGCCGATAGCAGCTTACTTTGCCCACATGGAGCCAAATATCACATTCCCATATATGGGACCCGTATAGAAGGCATTTCCATGGTTAGGTACATTATCCGCCATCTTAACAGTAGTGTGGTCACTGTGACCTACAGCCAGACATCCAATTATGTGGATTCTGGACAACATAACAGACCTCGTTGTGTTAGACGGCAAACGAAATTGTCTGTGCCTGATAAGCAGATAGTATTGGTGTGTATCCTATACATATATGTCCGCAGGGGTCCATGCTCTACGTTGCTATATAAAAACAAATGTGGGACACAGAGAATGTGCTGTTTCGCTAGACAATAATCTCACGGTCACATTGTTACAGCGACGGGGTTACATGTATGTAGGCTGCGTCACGGCCACCCATGCAGCCAGTTGGGTTCAGCGATGGTGTATAAAAAGGGTCGACACACTGACGAAAAGCATATAGTTCAGCGTCTGCGGTATTTCTTCTCTGAAGACTAAGGGGTCAAAGAAGAACAGTCGAGAACAATCGAAAAGGAGAAAGTTCTTTATACACAGTCAACAAGAACATTTTACATTACAGGTAATTGTAAACTTTGTGTCTGTAAACATCGCAAGACGTATTACTATTATTGCTTTATACTGTAATAACGTAATAACAAGAAAAGTGATAAATTTGATAAATGGCTAGAAAAAAAGAGATCGTTCGCAACGTAGTCGTCAGGAAATGATGACGACGACGACGATGATGATGATGAATTATAATTATATAAGATACATTTTTATTGTTTGTATGTATATAATTCATTTACCTCGACACTTATTAGACACAATAGTGCCTTCTACGTAAATCTGAAAAGCGTCGCCTGTACAAATCTATAGTATGACGTGAAATGTCAGTAAGACAGAAATGTCATTAGCAAGCAAAACTAGAAGAGTCACCAATGATGCGCCCACGCACACACGTGGAGCCCAACCAATGGATTGCCGCCATGTACGAAATCTTTGAACCAAACTGCGTTGATAATATGGAACGACCAACGCACAAGTTATGCCTCAGTCCAGAAGTCCAGTCCCTCGTCGGTGGAAAGTGACGCACGTCCGGCTATCCCACGGACCACCGGGTGCACGCAGAACATAGTCGCTCGCCGGTCGGTAGGTAGTCAGTAACAAGGGTCGATGTCTCTACAAAGACCCGTGTTGCATCTCCTGTAGACGAAGTACACGATCCCTAGATCCTAGACGTCACCGCATATCAGAAATCCCATCCTTCCTCACAGAAACGCAGGCCAAGATGACACGCAAATAAAATACGGTAAACGTAAAAATGAGCTGCAGAAACGAATAATAAATCCGATACGCAAACTTAGCAACAGTAAACTCAAATATGTCAGAAATTACTGAGCAACTAGTGCATTCAGGGATAATAATCCGCCATAAATATTGGCACAGAAGTCGAGCGACCGAAGTGGTCGGTGACATTCACAGAACTATGACTACTGTAATGAAAGACATAAAGGCCTTCTCAGAATTGCTTTGCATGGTTAGCCATTTGCATTGCATACACATAATCTTAGACTCCATTAAGGTAGTCTTAGCGCCCATTTATAACACTTGCCTTTACACTATAGTTTCAAACCTGCTCAGAGTTTTCGGATGAAGAATAAAAACGATAGCAACTCAAAAACTGCAGGACTTGTTTTGCCAGTATAGATTGCGCGCATTGTTTTTGCACCGAGATCCTAACTTCAAAGCAACGTCAATACTATAGGCTTAAATCTTAAGTCAGCTGCTAGTTTTTGTTCTGGTTTTCTGCAACGAGGCATCCGCCAACAGTAGACCACTGTACCTTTGTACATTGGTTTGTCTAATAGTGGATCGTTCAGAATCAGAGATGCTTCGTAATTTATTCTCTGCGTTGACAACGATCATTGTGCTAATGAAGCGTTATTTAAGAGATGACAACAGAAAAATCAGACAATAAAACTATATGACAGAGGCTGGCTTTCACCTCTCTATTGTTAAAAATTA
The DNA here is from genome assembly GCA_020284085.1 of Aporrectodea caliginosa. Taxonomy (NCBI): domain Eukaryota; kingdom Metazoa; phylum Annelida; class Clitellata; order Crassiclitellata; family Lumbricidae; genus Aporrectodea; species Aporrectodea caliginosa. Next base: position 16,448 of record JACEVL010000320.1, read on the forward strand.
TATTAATGTACAAATGCATGTACGATACGTACATACAGATGCATTTGTATTCACATGTGCATATTTTGACAAAATATAAGCCTGTTCTTCACTGCGACATCTGTTCTGAATGATACATAATGATTATGTCATTGTTGATGAGGATGCTAGAGAGAACAGTGGCGGCAGTGATGATGATGGTGTTGTTCTTGCTGTTGATGGTGATGAAACTATGCGGAATCGAGCTTTTTCTGTGGTGGGCCCAGCGATCTGAAATTGTCTTCCTTTAGAGCTGCATCTACATTCTCTGGGACTCTGCCTGAAACTTTCCTCACTAAACTTCAAACTGTTCTTGTTGGGTGCGCTGGAGTCGGCAGCGCCTCTGAGTAGTTTCCTTGAAGAGGCGCTATATAAATTCCCCAATGAATGAATGAAAAATGAAGATTATGGCGTCGATTTACTAGCCTATAGTTGCCAAATAATGCTTCGTCTACCGTCGTATCTCTCAGCTATTTCTTGCCACAGCAGCAGATATGCCGAACATAACGAACGTGGAGTCCATCGTTCTTCCGCCGGGAGTGAAGAGCGTCACTATTCCAGAGCAGAAGGTCTTCGACGGTCAGGTCTTTCCTCTAATCCTTTATCCCGACTGGGAAGGAGCTCGCGACTGGAGCATCTGGCTCAAAGACAATATAGACACGATCAGGGACCTCATCTACAAGTTTGGCGCCATCCTGTTCCGCGGCTTCACCGTCGATTCAGCTCAGAACTTCGACAACTTCTGCAAGGCCTTCGGCTTCAATGAGTACAACTACCACGGCAACTTCGCTAACAGGACCCCGGTGGTCGGTCACGTCTACACGGCCAACGACGCCGAACGCCGCATCATCCCCTTCCACCACGAGTTGGTTCACTGCATCGATATTCCAACGCACGTCTTCTTCCACTGCGAGGTGCCAGCGACAGTCGAGGGCGAGACCCCGATCGTCTTGTCCAACATCGTCTATCGGGAAATGGTGGAGAAGGAGCCGGACTACGTCAGACGGCTGCACAGCGAAGAGGTCTGCGCAGTGCGCGTCATGCCAGACGAGGACGACAAGCTGTCCTATCTGGGCACGAGTTGGAAGTCTTCCCTGAAGGTCAACACGCGCGAGGAGGCGGAGAAGGTGGCGACGGATGCCGGATACTTTGACCACGAGTGGCTGCCTAACGGTGCCCTGAAGACCAAGACACGGCCACTGCCAGGGCTCCGGGTCGACAAGAGGAGCGGCAAGGTGGTGTTCTTCAGCACTGTCCACATCGCCTACGAGGGGCTGGACGACGCCCACAACACCGACCCAAAGAAGGCGTCCATCTTCCGCAACGGAGACTACATGCCTGAGAGAGCGATGAAGAACCTGAAGGAGGCGCTGTGGAGCAACAGCGTCCAGTTCAAGTGGCAGGCGGGGGACGTCCTGGTCGTCGACAACATCCAGGTCCAACACGCCCGCAACGACTTCCGAGGACCCAGAAAAGTCCTCGTCAGCATGTATCAGGAAGATGTCCGCCTGCTCTAAGGATCGCGAGGAACCTCAATTCCGACACCAACAGACCCTTTGTCGGGCTCTCTTGCATGACTTACCTCATGATGTTGACAGTTTTATAATTATACGTGAAATATATAAATAAATACATTGTCGACAAACGCATCGGACCTTTTTATCGATCTATATGAGAAAGTTCAGGAAAATAACAAATATATAGCAAACAATAAATAGCTTATTCATTTGCCATAACGGTACTGTAAACTGGAAACATATCAGTAGGACTAACAATAATAGCGTCCAAACTAAAAGCACATCTGTCATTTAGTTCATTTTCGCAGTGAATGAAACTTTAAGAAAAAATAGAGGCTTGCATAAATTATGTTGGACTAGGAAGGCCTGCATGCCAATTCATTATTCCAAACTTAACTGCGAAAACAGAACCCTGTGTAACATCATAGAAACTAATGGTTTTTCGATTTTATGTTTGAATGGTTATAAATAAAGCATTTTCAGAACAGAACCTCTTGTAACATCAAAAAATTAATAGCTAATCGAATGTCAGTTTTGGTGAGTTAGAAATAAAGCATTCACAAGTATATAGAAGTCTTAAATAGAACAAGGCTTATAGATCTCCGTCTCTGCCAACACTTTAAAAAACGCTTGTCAACCCATTTGTTAAGATTTACAATAAGCCTCTTGCATGAGTTGATCAATAACTGTTTCAGCAGTTTTGAAGTCATACTTATTAAAAAGAGTTACAGAGTTTAACATGAAGCATATTAGGATTGATGGTCGTAGTAACTAAATTGTTCGTCTGATCTGGTTGACTTTCAACGATTGACTGCTACTGCGCACTCTAATTATTAATGAGGCAACATGTCAACTGACGGTCATAGTTTTAAAAAATTGAACAGAGTTAACTCCAGTTTTCTGATCAGATGCCAAAGGTAGTTCAAAACAATTAACAAGGTACTCGAAGTCCTCTGAACAAAAAGGTCTCGAGTTTTTCACAGGATTACGTAGTTCAACATTGTTATACAAAGCCTGCCTTGTAGTGGGGTTCGAACTCTGGACATAGCGAGAAGAAGCCGATGCATAGCCTGAGACTCACCAAACAGACGAGCGCCGGATTTTGGATTCTCTGTTGCTTTCTCTTGGCAAAGACAATCGACTGCTGTAACGAATACAGTGGGACTTCAGACATTCAGTCAATTAGAATGAATTGGGTCAGGTACCAGGTAACAGAAAACCATCAGTTACTGTACTCGGACCTGTTTCGTTGCAATTTTCAGGCGAAAGTCAAGATGCCGAACATAACGACAGTCGAGCCAATCGTCCTTCCGGCCGGTCTGAAGACGGTAACCGTTCCGGAACAGAAGGTTTTCGACGGGAAGGTCTTCCCTCTGATCCTTGTTCCCGACTGGGACGGAGCTCGTGACTGGAACATCTGGCTCAAAGACAACGTTCAGGCTGTAAAGGACCTCCTCTACAAGTTCGGTGCCATCCTGTTTCGAGGCTTCGACCTCGACACAGCCAAGAAATTCGACGACTTCTGCAAGACCTTCGACTACGAGGAGTACTTCTTCTCGGGAAACTTCGCCAATCGAACGCCAGTGGTGGGTCACGTCTTCACGGCCAACGATGCCGAGGGCCGGGTCATCCCGTTCCACCACGAGCTGGTTCACTGCCTAGAGATTCCGACCTCTGTCTTCTTCTTCTGCGAGTTACCGTCGAAGACCGAAGGTGAGACGCCGATCGTCCTGTCCAACATCGTCTACCGCGAGATGGCCCAGAAGGAACCGGAATTCGTCCGGCGCCTGCACCAGGAGGAGATCTCTGCGATCCGAGTGCTGCCGGACGCCGATGATATCAAGTCCTACCTGGGAACGAGCTGGAGGTCTTCGTTCCAGTGTAAGACCCGCGAGGAGGCGGAGAAGAATGCCAAAGCCACGGGCCACTACGACCTCGAGTGGCAGCCAGACGGGAGCCTGCGTTGCAAGATCCGCCCGGTCCCTGGCATCCGCATCGATAAGAGGTCGGGCAAGGTAGTCTTTTTCAATTACGTGCATACGGCATACGAAGGGCTGAACGACCGTCACAACAAGGACCCGAAGAAGGCAGCCATCTGGAAGTCGAACGGCGAGTTCATGTCCGAGAAAGTGATGCAGAACCTGAAAGAGGTGCTGTGGAATAACTGTGTCCAGCTGAAGTGGGAGGCTGGAGACGTCATTCTTCTCGACAACATCCAAGTCCAGCACGCGAGGAACGACTTCAGCGGACCAAGGCGCATCCTCTGCAGTATGTACAAGGAAGAAGAGCCGCACATGCTGTAAGGACAGACGGCGAACGCATCATCAATTCCGAACGTCTGCTCTTCAAAACTACCATACATCTATATGTACACTTTTCCTCGGAATGACGACGCAACACATTCATCTGTTCAGTTAGACAAGACTTCAAGAGAAATTAAGAACATCTAACAAAGCGTGCTTTTTAGTTTCACTCCCATGGTGCTATTTGTCGGAAGGAATGGATGGCACTTCCCCACCTCTACTGGTTCATGCTAGTTCCCGCTGAGGATATTCCTCAAACATTTTGTCCCTGCCCATAGATGTCTCCTCCAACTGGTTCAGATAACCTACCACTTCAGAGATATTTTCTCCATAAATTTCGTCCCTACCCAAATATATTTCTGTCATTGGTTAAGACTAGTCCTGCTTTCCTCCAAAGCTGCCAATTGCAAATAGCACTCTATTCACGCCACTTACAGAGAAAGCAATTAAATCAGAATTCAAGTAATCAACCTAATTTATTGCAGCGCAACGTCGCAACATTTATTTGAAAATATTCTGGATTCAGTGCCTTCGAAACAATTTTAGAAATTGTGGGCCCTATAATATCTTTGTCTGGTGATTACATAAATTACAAAGATGATGACATTGTTTTGCTTTCGTTTTGTTGTCCTTAGACATTGAATAGCAGGCATTCATCTCTTACACCACACATCATGTTTATTATAATTGCAACACGACAGAAACACAGAATCAGCAGCTTGGGACTAGACCAGACAAAATGTTTCCTAGCAATACCTGTATAGGCGATCACGTGTGTAAATTATGGTCAAAACTCACCTCAGACGCCGGACCATGATCATCCCATATACTCATAGAACTAGAGATCTGATTGACGAAAAGGCAGACGGGCGTGATTCAAAATGCTTTTCATTAATCGTCCAACATGGTCCTACAGCAAACAATTAAATTGCCATACCATTGAAACGGGTGTTTAGCAATGCATTTAAGCCATTATTTAGCATGAGTGCTACTAGAATACACTTCTGTTTCGACATGACATTAGCAGCGTATTTATTTATGTGTGTCTTCTTGGTAGGCCTAGGGCCTATCTGTCTGATTACAGAATCATACGGACACAACAAATAGAGATATATACAGATACTGACAGAAAAACCCTGTAAGGCATCTTCTGCGTTAGTTTATCTATTATGATAATCTTTCGGTTTTGGTACTTTGTTTTATCGGTATAATTATGTTTACCTCTAGACTGGAAAGAGACTTGACCCTGTAAGTCAACTGACATAGACTAGACGGACGCTCTCTTCTCCCAATGAGGTTCAGCAGGCGAAGGGCGAGTGGTTCGCTTTCATACGTGTTGTTCAGTAATTGAAATACATGTAATTGAATTACAAGTTCCGTAATTGTAATTGTAATTGAATTACATTTTAAGTCCAGTAATTGTAATTGTATTTCAATTACAATATTGCATGTAATTTGTAATTGAATGAAGTGTAAATTACAACTTAGGCTACTCTCATAAAGTCAGCAAAGATGCCAACCTGCTGGGTTGAACCGGGCCACCCGTTTAATGGAATAAACTGCTCTGCATTATGTTTGTATGGCAACATAATTGTCAACAGTATTCTATCCTTACACCCCTCTTACAAACTTGCAGCACTCTTTGATAGACCTTCAAGGGCAAAGGCTGACCATCATTATCAGACTATCCATGCAGTCATTCTTAGCTAGCTTACTGCGGCTGCCTACAGAAAAACAGAGCTTCCATCTTCAGCTCCAGTTGAGCGTCTCTTTAGCATTGCTGGACGAATTGACTCACTTACCCAGGCGCAATCAACTAAGTTCTCTTTAGCTAACAGACTATCATTTTGAAAACTTCTACTCCTAAAAATAAAATAAGCCCTAACTTGTTTTAATGGATCATAATTGTAAATCGTATTTTGGATACCTGGCAAACTTATGATACAATTGAATGTATAATATTACAATTTATAGGTCATTGGCCCATTGGATGTTTTAGTTTAAAAATAGAGTAAATTAAAAATTATCGAAATTTTTTAAATCATGTGCCAATTTTAAAGGAATAATTGAAAAGTAATTTATAATTGAATTACAATCAAAATGTAATTGTAATTCAATTACTTTCACAATCAAGTAATTGCAATTATAATTGAATTACATTTGCAATGTAATTGATACAACACTGGTAACGATATGCTGTTGACCTGCTACTGTAAAAGTCCGTGTCAAATGCATCCAAGAAGATGACAGGTAATGTGATGCAGTAGATAGTATTGACATTTTCGCATTAGACGGAACAACGTGAGATGACTCTTCATTCGCCGATGTTAACATTCCTGTAACATTAAATGACATTTTCTCAGCAGTAGATGGGATATCCTCAGCTGCAGTAGGCTTCGTTGGCAACTGCACGGCAGTGGATGACATTTTATCACCAGTAGACATCACCTCACCGGAAGATATTTCAGCAGTAGATAACATTTCTTGAGATATATCAGGTTGTGTGGAACGTAGCCTATAGGCTGAGGCACGGACACCTGAACCGTCTGAACGTGGGCATGCTGGCAGGGACCCCTGCATTATAGACTTAATAGCTGATTTTTGACAACCGGTATCGTCTCATTCTTATAGTAACGTTAACGAATTATCTCGGAGATCGATGCAGCTGCAGTTCGAGGTCCAGAGGCCACGCCAGGCTTGGAATCTTACAAATTCAATCAATTCATTTTATTGATCCCGGTAAAAACAAAACAGTTACAATTACAGAACAGTATGAGAACAATAATTATTGGTTGCAATAACAAAATTACTAAACACAAGATTTATTCAGATAGATTACATGGGAGCAATAGGCGCACCTGAAGGGACGGATCCCGCTGGATAGGGGCCTGATTGTATAAGTGTGTGACTGAGTAGAAAGTTAGCATGTATTGTAGCCTATATTGCTAGACGTACGCACTTACGCAAGTGCGTACAGCGCTGAAAGGCAAAGAAATGAAAAATTGCAAATGAAAAAAGTGAAATATTATTAAGTTACAAAATTGTAATTACTATAGGCCTATATAGGTACTAATTTTAATATTAGGTAAACTAACAGTCTAACACCATATAGCAGAGGCGTAACCAGAGCTTCCCAAAAATTAAGCAGATTCCAACCTCTCTGATGGAAGGGGTCTGGGAAGAGGCTGTAAGGAACTTTTTATTTCGGGGTTTGTAATGGTGCATTTTGGAGACCATCTTCTTGGTTAAAAGTAATAACATTTTACGTCAGTTCTTTTGGAAATTATATAATTTCATAATTATATCTTGCGAGGCGAAAAACTTCTTCATTCGTGCCTGAACTCCCTTGCAATCCTATTACTATTTACCAAGACCAAAAACCAGACAAATATAATTAATTATACGAGATGAAGATACAACCGATTTGCCTCTACTCTACGGTTCGGAATGTTGGCCAATGCGAAAGCAAGACGAGAAAAGAATTATTACAGCAGACATTAGTTTACTGCGGAAGATCGCAGGATTTCAAGACTTCAGAAGATAAGAAACGCTGGCGTTAGACAGCATTATGGATCGAAACAACTATGCTAGACAAAGTCGTTCAAAGAAGACTCCGATGGTTTCAACATATAGAGAGAATGCCAGTTGACCGAATACCACAGTCTGCACTACATGCAAGATTCGAAGGAAAAAGACACTAGGGCAGAGCCAGACAAAGCTGGATAAACAATATAAATGAGGATAAAACATCACTTTGAAACTAAGGGAACTTGACAAATGACCGAGGAAAATGGAGATAATTTATTCGTACCCATCGCCGCCAAATGGCTGGCGTCAGAAACTGATGATGGTGGTGGTGATGATCCAATGCAGATACATGGCGATAGGCTCCTGACAATTTCAATAAGATGTACAAACATAATTATTATCAAACAATGAAATAGCAAAAATTACAGTCAAATCTGAGACACGGTCACTAACAAGGTATTTCACACATTTGATGATTTCACATGTATTGACTCTCCCTTCCTCCTTACCCTCCATGTCGTTCTCTTCCTCCCTTTCCTCCACTTCGCTCTCTTCCTCCTACCCTCCATTTCTGCTCCCTTCCTCACTTTCCTCTATTTCGCTCTCTTCCTCCCTTTCCTCCATTTCGCTCTCTTCCTCCCTTTCCTCCATTTCGCTCTCTCTTCCTCCCTTTCCTTCATTTCGCTCCCTTCCTCCCTTTTCCTCCATTTCGCTCTCTTTCTCTCTACCCTCCATTTCGCTCTCTTCCTCCCTTTCCTCCATTTCGCACTCTTCCTCCCTTTCCTCCATTTCGCTCTCTTCTTCCCTTTCCTCCATTTCGCTCTCCTCCTCCCTACCCTCCATTTCGCTCTCTTCCTCCCTATCCTCCATATCGCTCTCTTCCTCCCTACCCTCCATTTCGCTCTCTTCCTCCCTTTCCTCCATTTCGCTCTCTCCTCCTCCTTTCCTCCATATCGCTCTCTTCCTCCCTACCCTCCATTTCGCTCTCTTCCTCCCTTTCCTCCATTTCGCTCTCTTCCTCCCTTTCCTCCATTTCGCTCTCTTCCTTCCTTTCCTCCATTTGGCTCTCTTCCTTCCTACCCTCCATTTCGGTCTCTTCCTCCCTTTCCTCCATTTCGGTCTCTTCCTCCCTTTCCTCCATTTCGCTCTCTACCTCCCTACCCTCCATTTCGCTCTCTTCCTCCTTTCCTCCATTTCTGCTCTTCCTCCCCCTACCTTCATTTCGCTCCCTTCCTTCCTTTCCTCCATTTCGCTCTCTTCCTCCCTTTCCTCCATTTCGCTCTCTTCCTTCCTTTCCTCCAGTTGGCTCTCTTCCTTCCTACCCTCCATTTCTGGTCTCTTCCTCCCTTTCCTCCATTTCGGCTCTCTCTTCCTCCCTTTCCTCCATTTCGCTCTCTACCTCCCTACCCTCCATTTCGCTCTCTTCCTCCCTTTCCTCCATTTCGCTCTCTTCCTCCCTACCCTTCATTTCGCTCCCTTCCTTCCTTTCCTCCATTTCGCTCTCTTCCTCCCTTTCCTCCATTTCTGCGCTCTCTTCCTCCTACACCTTTGTTTCGCTCCCTTCCTCCCTTTCCTCCATTTCGCTCTCTTCCTCTCTACCCTCCATTTCGCTCTCTTCCTCCCTTTCCTCCTTTTCGCTCTCTTCCTCCCCTACCCTCCATTTCGCTCTCTTCCTTCCTTTCCTCCATTTCGCTCTCTTCCTCCCTTTCCTCCATTTCGCTCTCTTCCTCTCTATCCTCCATTTCGCTCTCTCTTCCTCCCTTTCCTCCATTTCGCTCTCTTCCTCCCTACCCTCCATTTCGCTCCCTTCCTCCCTTTCCTCCATTTCGCTCTCTTCCTCTCTAACCTCCATTTCGCTCTCTTCCTCCCTTTCCTCAATTTCGCTCTCTTCCTCTCTACCCTACATTTCGCTCTCTTCCTCCCTTTCCTCCGTTTCGCTCTCTTCTTCTCTTTCCCTACACTTCGCTCTCTTCCTCCTTACCCTCCATTTTCGCTCTCTTCCTCCCTTTCCTCCATTTCGCTCTCTTCCTCCCTACCCTCCATTTCGCTCCCTTCCTCCCCCTTTCCTCCATTTCGCTTTCTTCCTCCTTTCCTCCATTTCGCTCTCTTTCTCCCTTTCCTCCATTTCGCTCTCTTCCTCCTTACCCTCCATTTCGCTCTCTTCCTCCCTTTCCTCCATTTCGCTCTCTTCCTCCCTTTCCTCAATTTGGCTCTCTTCCACCCTACCCTCCATTTCGCTCTCTTCCTCCCTTTCCTCCGTTTCGCTCTCTTCCTCCCTACCCTCCATTTCGCTCTCTTCCTCCCTTTCCTACATTACGCTCTCTTTCTCCCCTTCCTTTAATTGCTCAATTCGAGTCCGACCTCAGATAGCTGATTGCCGCAATAGTTTCGCCAGTGGAAACCTGTAACTTGTTCTTTTACCACATTCTCACGACCGGGGTTGTTACCACCATCAAAGCTGTTTTGTGGTACTGATGTCTGCGCTCATATCAAGCAATATAGTGTAGAACTTGCCCACACGACATTCTGCGACAATAGGCCTACTGTCTCGAATTTACTGACCACACATTCTGAATCAACGAACTTATGTACTGGGCATTGCGTGGAACATATGAAATTAGCCTACGATGATTTAAACTACTGTGGGTCTGTGATCGAAATTTCAGAAGTGCCACGAAATTTCCAGAGTCATGAGTTAGCGTCCGCGAAGGAAAATGTTTGCCGACCTCACAATAACAAAGTCTGCACAATAGAAATTCAACGAATTATAGTAATCTAGGATGTCAATAAGTAATCTAAAAACGGTTTATAGTTTTTGAGAGCTGTTAAAATCTTTACGCAGTTGCGTAATTGCGTGATGCTATAGTAACTCGCCTGATTTTTGTTATAGCCTAATGATATTATTTACTATTATAAATTATAATAAATAGGGCCTATTACCATCATATTATTATTATGAGTATAATATACTGTTAATATGACATTTGTACAGATATTATATTTGTACACCTAATTATTAAATGGCTTCTCTCGAGTGTTATCTTTCAAATTTCAAAATATCAAATTTCAAAATGTTTGGTTCCTTGAACATTTAGTAAAACTACTTCATTACCACACGGCTTCACGATTCGGTAGTTGAATCCTTGCTTGGTTTGCATAGGCGTAACTTTCTATTGTGACGGTGGTGTCCGGTCACCACCACTTTTAAAAGAGGTGGTGATAGTCACCACCACTTTTTGGTCCTGTAATGATTATATTTTTAACATTAAAGCGTTTGGCTGTCTACCGTCTAGGCTATTCAATGAGTATTCATGCATACTTAACATCGCAATGGTGGCAATCAGGCCCGCCGAGAGGGGGCAGGGGGGCAAATGCCCAGGGGCCCGGCGACTTTAGGCAGGGCCGTTTTATCCACTAGGCACAGTAGGCACTGTGCCTAGGGCCCACGGCTTTTCAGGGGCCTACGAAAGTATGAAAATGAAATATTCTAAAAATAAGTTTAAAGATTGAATTTGACGGGAAAATGAAAAAGGGAAATTTCAAAATATAATTTAATAGTCTTTGTAATTGTACTGAAACAGTTTAACTTTAACATATTAACTTAAACTTAAGTTGAGCTGTGCAACAGCGTATAATACTAGGCCTATGTGACTTTACGGTTTTTTGCATTAGCAAGATCACTTGGAAGTGGGGTGTCAAAACAGTCAAAGATCCGGCTCGCGGACCATTTCTTGTCCCCCTGTGACGCCAGGGGTCAAAACCCGTCACATGTCGGTTTCTGACCTTTTTATTCAGTCATATTCCTCAAATAACCTGCTTCAAAATACTTTTTACAGAATGAAAATATCTTGTTTCTAACAGAAGTTATGCTCGTTTGATTCTTTCATTGGTATAGAGTGAAAAAATCGAATAAAAAGTTTCGGAATATGTATGTAATAAAAATCATCAGTAACCATTACTTGATTATTCTGCAATTGTGCAGTGCAATAAAGGGCTCCATTATGTGTCGAATAAAACAAACGGCATCAAAATCGGATCACTACATTGCAAGTTATGGCAAATTCACAGGCAACTGCTGAATTGAAGAATATTCTACATTGTTGACCCCTCTCGCCTATTTCAGCTTCTAGCTCAGTATCTAGGAAGCGACAAGCGACGGGTTTTGACCCCTGGCGTCACCCCTACGATTTATTTCTTACCCGCGGAGTATTGCCTAAATTTGAGAATAAAATTTTTAATTTGACATTTTTAAGGATTAATGCGTTTTATATGATGTTTGTGACCGATAATGTAGGTCAAAATTAAAATTGTTAAACCTAATTTGACTGTTTGTAGGCCTATGCTAAAACTGCACCATTTAAGATTTGGTTTTGCAAACAAAATTCTGTGATGAGCTCACCAAGCCCCCTACCAGATCCCTACCCCAATTTGCTCAGGCGCCTTCGGGACCCTGACCCGCCACTTGCTGGAAAAATTTTGCCACTGGCTCCCAGTAAAAAACGTTTGAGTTATAACTCAAAATGCAAAAATCCGCCCCCGAAAAAATCTGGCCCCTAAAGCTATGTACAGATTTTCGCTTGGGGCCGTCCATAAATGACGTCACGCACCTAGGGGGAGGGGGTCGGAAATTTGTGACGATGTGTGACATGGGGTGGGGGGTCTGAGTAGTGTGACGTCACACCAGGTCTATGTTATTAAATTTAACAGTTAGCCTAACAACAATTTAATTTTAATAATAACAGCACGAATTTTGAGGATTAAAATTTTCATTATTTTTTTAATTATTTTAATGTATACGGGCACCATTATTAATAATTTTCTAATTATTTCAATATTTGGTCACCGTTAGATTTTAAAATATTTATGCTTTCGTTATTTGTACCATGAAGGAGCATTTTGATTCACCATGGAAATTGGTTTTAGGGGTCAGAGCTTTGTGACGTCATTTTCAGAGGGGGTCTTACTTTTTGTGACGAAGTGTGACGAGGGGGGCAAAATAGCGTGACGTCATTTATGGACGGCCCCTTGTGCAGTTGGGGCCTACGAAAGCATGAGTGCCTAGGGCCTACGACGAACTTAAAACGGCCCTGCTTTTAGGGGCCCGGGCCGGGCCCGCAATCAACTTATGATATATATTATAATAAGATATACAAAGTTTATGATGTATATACAAAGTTTATGATGTTAAGCCTTAGGCGGAAAATGCGGCTTGTGACAATTTTCCTTCTGACAATTTCACGAAAAAGCAAAAAAAAAAATAAGGTCTTCAGAAATTTTTGTGTGAAAGTAAGAAAAAAATTCAGTCTTGTTCAAAAAAAGTTATGGGCCCGTGACTGCTCTGCCTAGGGGCCCGGAATTTCTGTCGGCGGGCCTGGTGGCAATGCTAATAGAGGCCTCCACAGTGTGTCCACACTACCTTACTTACACATGTTTGGTTTCATTATTTGTTGATGTCATCAGTTTTGTTTCTATAAAAGGTCAAATTATCAAACTCATGTGGAAAAATGGATCGATTCATTGTAAAGAGACCGCGACCGGTTATAATTGGGCATGCAGTGCTTCATGTTTCGGTGGTAAGCTTTAGGCTCTAACTGCAGTCTATGTTAATTTAGCGGATAAAACAGTAGTTTATGTTGGTTAATTATTTTACATTTTCAATTTGAAATAGAAGCTGGATCTATAGGGTGACTAGATAGGTCGAGAACGATTTTGAATGCAGACAAATATATGTTATACACAATATAATATGGAAAGTTGTATACTGGAGGATAGGTTGTTCAAATGAGAATGTTACGCAAAAAAATTAGATCACTAGCTCTCTTATTAAAAGTTTAGCGCCAATATCCGTGACGTCATCAAATTCGTGCCAAGCAAACGTAAACAAGCAGCATTATCATTGACTATAGTGAATACGCCGATTAGGCAATGGCGGCCTTAAATGAATCGCAAATTAGGGCTCAAGCTATTACATTATTGGAAGAAAAGTACAGTTACAGTGTTATAGGAAAGAAATTGGGTCGTTCTAAATCGTGGATTAGCAAGTGGGCCAAACGCTACAAGCAGAGTCCAAACGAGACGCTGAGGAATCGATATCACGGTGGTCGAAAGTCCGTGCTGACTGCTGCCGCTCAAAAACTGATCAAACAGTCTAAATATAGGCGAGGACAGAGTTTGCGAAAATTAGAACGTCGGTTAAAAGACAAACGCCTTGCTGGAAGCAAATAGACAATCAGGCGTTATATGCGGACGACGCTGAAATGGAAGAGTTTCAAGAGACAAAAAGTCCAAAAGTTAACTGATGCTTACAAAGTTCGCCGAATAAACTTCGCGAAGAAGTTTAAGGATATTGATTGGTCGCGTGTTATGTTCAGTGATGAATCGCCCTTTAAACTCTACCATGGCACGTACCTAACAGTAAGAACGACGTTGTGTGGGGATCACAAGAAAGTTCTGTTCCGTGCGCTTGTTTTAGGCCTAACTGGACGTTTGCTTGACACGAATTTGATGACGTCACGGATATTGGCGCTAAAATTGTAATAAGTGAGATAGTGATCTAATTTTTTTGCGTAACATTCTCATTTGAACAACCTATCCTCCAGTATACAACTTTCCATATTAAATTGTGTATAACATACATTTTTCTGCATTCAAAATCGTTCTCGACCTATCTAGTCACCCTATATAACACAGTTAGTTTTAGTATATAGGTTATGGAAGGTAATGTAAAGTAACTTAGCATTAGCCAGTGAGCTATATTAGTCCCAATTCTGACAGCTGAATCTAGGCCTGCATTAACCAGTAACCCACTGGCCGTGGGAGGTATACCAGTAATAGCAGCCTCAGGTCATGGCACCTACAGAATTAGGATCTGAAAGAAGAGGACATGTGATGACAATGTCTTGATGAAGAAATATTGCTGTAGGCTATCGACTTCTAAAGAGCGCCGGTTTACCGAGAATATCATATCATTTCGAGGAAGATAATAGATGAACCTCAGATGTTGGATTCTAGAATCGACTGGAAAGGTCATCCATCCACGTGGGCAAGAGTTTCCGATTGGTTAAGTAGAATAGGTAAGGTTGACTGAGGCCACTCCTTCCAGTGGTCTAGGTAATGTCAATCTATAGGGACTCGCCAATCACGACTATACCTTTACCAAGAGCTCCCGACTGACTGAGGATAAGAAGTCAGTATATCACAGTCGAGGGCAGACAGTGGAGGCAGACAGAAGAGAGTACAGACAGTGAACAGTGATGCAGAAGGGAAGCCAGCAGATTAGATTGGGCATTCTGGATTAGACTGTGTCATGTCTAGTGTTCAGTAGACACTAAGCATTATTCTTGAGAAGTCTAGAATAAGTGTTCTTGAAGTTGATGCAATCATCTTAGCTATCTCATCCTCGCCAGTGTAGCTAGAACAATCGTGTGTAATCGAACTGTTACTCGACAAGAGACATTCACAGAGAGAGACAATAAAGAAATGTATACAGAAGAATCAGACTTCATAGATAGACATATATAGACAACCTATCTGATAGAAGAAACAGGAGAGTCGCAACTTCCTGATAGATGGTGAAGACAGATTCCTGATAGATCGATGAAAATAATTGTTGGCCTAAATGGAAGTTGGATTGATGAAAAGTTCTAATTCTTTGTTTAAGTAGAAGTCTGATTGCTGGAAATAATTATTGTTTCCGTAAATATAGAAGCTGGGTTGGTCAAGCTAAGTCTTTGCTTCAATAGAAGCTGGATCGATGAAGTTTTTTGCTTAAATAGAAGTGGGATTGACGAAATTAATTCTTGACTAAAGAGCAGTTGGATCGACGAAAAAATTATTGGTCAAATAGACGTTAAATTGATGACACAATAATTCTTGCTTAAACAGAAGTTCGATTGATGAAATTTTGTTCTCCTAAAAGGAAGCTGGATTGATGACAATTATTATTATTATTATTAGATTGCTTATTTACCAGCGTCAAGACGTTAAAATAATTTACCAACCTAAACTACGAGATTACCATTTAACGTTGACAATGACGAGTGGTACCATAACGTCGATTATTGGTTGTAGGCCTACAGTTACAGTAAGCTTATAACGATATTCAGTTAAAAGTCACAGTGGCCCGGGAAAGCACCCCTAAAATGCATAGCGTGTATCTGAGGCTTCGACACTGCTAGAGTCTCTTGTCTCCTTCGCAACTGGACTTGGAACACCATCTGGACAACCCTCTGACTTAACGCAGCGCTTGTGAATAAGCTGGCGCTTAGGTAGCCTACGTTAAAAATTAGGAGGGGATTGGTCACCACCAATTTCTATGGCAAAGTTACGCCCTTGTTGGTTTGTGTACCATTTGTTAATTATTTCTGCTAATTGTGTCTGGTCAGCAATATGTTTATACGTTAAGGCTTATGGCGTTCTTGGAAATTGAATTATTTTCTAGTTTTTATATTAATTTCAATAAATGTCTGTTTTGCCAGTATTGTCTGCAGTGAAACTCAAACACAACTCAAAATACATCTTAGCTACGAGTGACATCTGGTTCCTACCAGCACTGGACTTATAGAGCAATTTTGTTCAGATGACTGTTTAAACTGCTACCATTACAGTGTGGAAATTCAAAAAAGTTCAGACGCTCGTTCTTCGTACCCCTCCCCCCACATACTTTCGTCCCCGGTCCTCTGCCTACACATGGTCGCATGCTGATTGTGCGTACACAATTGAAATCTTAGCGGCGCCGCTGCGTATAGGTAAAAGGACTGTGGGAAAGGGAACCATATAACAGAGTTTAATGTTTATGCGCGAGTAAGCCTTTTGAAGTGAGATAGATTGGGAACACCTCGGATATCACTCTGTAGATTCTTCCATGCCAGGGGACTCTGGTACCGTATAGCAAATTTACGGGTACTGGTTCTTGCATATATAGCCTACTCATATACACACGGTTACTTCTGGTGGGTATAGACATCGTGACAGGAGCAAAAGAGGACAGGAAAGCGCCAGGTAAGAGGTTATTGGCATATTTGTACATAACTTCACATGTTTGAACGTATCTAAGTTGGTCGATATTTAAAATTAACCGACTACAAAGAGTCTAACAGTTGTAGTAGTAGTTTCAGTTTAACGACGCTGTGTGATAACAAAGATCATTAGCGTCGCCCTCCTCCTTCATCCAGGCTTGGGACTGGGACTGCCAGAGCGCGAACAGTGGCGGAGCCTATATAACAGTTCAAAATGTGAAGCCCTTATATAACCGAAGCCCGGGCCACGTGATCCTTCAAGCCCCAATATATGATCGAGTCTGGAAGCTAGAGTTCTACCGTAGGACTTTTTAATTAGACCTAAACTGACCCATAGACATACAGCAGTGATCATGTAGTACTCGAATCCGGCAAAGGACTCGAGTCCGACTGGACTGGAGACCGAATTTTTGTGGACTCGGACTTGGACTCGGACTCAGATTGTCACGACTCGGACTTGGACTCGGACTCGAAGACCCTGGACTCGAATTTGACTCGATAACTCGGTTTCCGGGTCACAGTTTTGTCTCGCGATAAAACAAGACTTTGTATACTTGCTTACTTACGCGTCCAAAATATTTGAAAGAGCTCATTAGATATCAAAGAGCTCGTCATAAGTGGAGGGTTGGCTTTCAAAGGCATCGGGTGATCATACCCCACCCAGAGACGATATTCTTCCGCTCCTGCACACAGTTAGAGTAGTTAATGGGTGCAACAGACGCTACCAACAGGCCGTGTACTACCTTGGCATTACTGCGGCCTACCCCCATCCGACCCCGCCCATGGGATAAAGTCGGTTTCGACATATTTTTGCATCGGGGCTTCTAGATACATTAAGCATCTGATGCTTAATGTAGGCTATCTAGAGGTCTATGATCGGAACCAGGACTATCTGATAATGGTCACCTACCTCTCGGGATTCTTTAACTGCGATTGATTGCCATCCAAGCATGTAGCCGACATCATATACCCTCTGTGCCATCAATAATTGGCTCGTCATGAAATCCCGTCCGAAGTGATGTCGCATAATAGCCCTTTGGTGTGGAACGATTTCTGGAGTTCGCAGCCGCTGGGAATTCCAGGCAAACACCTCTTTACCGCGATACCCCAAGGAATGGCAGGTCAGAGTCTAGGAAATATCTAAAGTTGTGCGACAATACAGTTGAGCTGTCCTTCTTGGATTTCTGGGCAGAACAGACAACTATATTATTACGACTACACTCAGTGGCACTTACAGTTTTTGCGGTTCCTGCCGCGAGTGCGCCTGTTGAACATGTGGAGCAGCAGTGGGGGAATTTCTAAGCGTCGTCCTCATTTCAGATTATATTATCAAACAAAACTTTGTCCAATTTAGTGATTTGAACTGTATTTTGGACAAAGTACATTAATTATTTCAGCATAAATTGTGCTGTTATTTTTCTATGCCATTGAATTGCGTGTTTCATTGTATTTTGGTGTTGAAGGACTTGGACTCGGACTTGACTCGATCTTTGTGACTCGGACTTGGACTCGGATTCGAGCAACTCTGGACTCGGACTCGACTCGGACTCGGCTTAAGTTGACTCGCACTTGAATCGGATTCGGCTTAGGTGGACTCGACTACATCACTGACCTATACAGTCTTACATAATTTATAGCCTATACGTGTGCATCCAAACTATTGCAGGCATGTCCTAACCTTTGACCTACAATACAAAAATGGGACCATGACTTTTTGATCGTGTCTGCCATCGGCCTCTGATAAGACCCATATGTTTATTTTAAAACATTCCAGAATAAATATCGATAGCATCGCCTCCTAAAACATCTACGCTAGCAGATTAACAAGACATTTTGAAATTAAGGACACGAGTCATCCGAAAATTCAGCGTAGTTCAAAATGACCTAATAATGAATCCGCGCTATAGTCTTCTGTCTGCTCGGTTAAAGGTTTAAGAACACGCTGTCATTCATTCAGCCAGGCTGCTCTATCCAGATGGCTCTCAACGGAATATCTCGAGCATGCAGCAGCGAAGTCGTTTGCCTTTCGAGGCTAATTTGTAGGATGAGGTTAACACAGCATCAACAGTGCACCAAAGTGTAGGCCGATAGCAGCTTACTTTGCCCACATGGAGCCAAATATCACATTCCCATATATGGGACCCGTATAGAAGGCGTTTCCATGGTTAGGTACATTATCCGCCATCTTAACAGTAGTGTGGTCACTGTGACCTACAGCCAGACATCCAATTATGTGGATTCTGGACAACATAACAGACCTCGTTGTGTTAGACGGCAAACGAAATTGTCTGTGCCTGATAAGCAGATAGTATTGGTGTGTATCCTATACATATATGTCCGCAGGGGTCCATGCTCTTGTTTGCTATATAAAAACAAATGTGGGACACAGAGAATGTGCTGTTTCGCTAGACAATAATCTCACGGTCACATTGTTACAGCGACGGGGTTACATGTATGTAGGCTGCGTCACGGCCACCCATGCAGCCAGTTGGGTTCAGCGATGGTGTATAAAAAGGGTCGACACACTGACGAAAAGCATATAGTTCAGCGTCTGCGGTATTTCTTCTCTGAAGACTAAGGGGTCAAAGAAGAACAGTCGAGAACAATCGAAAAGGAGAAAGTTCTTTATACACAGTCAACAAGAACATTTTACATTACAGGTAATTGTAAACTTTGTGTCTGTAAACATCGCAAGACGTATTACTATTATTGCTTTATACTGTAATAACGTAATAACAAGAAAAGTGATAAATTTGATAAAATTTAATGGCTAGAAAGAAAGAGATCGTTCGTAACGTAGTCGTCATTCAGGCAGAGTCCCAGAGTGTAGACGCAGCTCTAAAGGAAGTCCATTCCAGTTCACTGGGCCCACCACCTAAAAAGCTCGATTCCGTATAGTTTCATCACCATCAACAGCAAGAACAACACCATCATCATCACTGCCGCCACTGTTCACTCTAGCATCCTCATTAACAATGACATAATCATTGCGTATCATTCAGAACAGATATCGCAGTGAAGAACAGGCTTATATTTCGTCAAGTAAGAACATGTGAATACAAATGCATCTGTACATGTACGTATACGCATTTGTACATTAAAATAATTTTTTACAATACAGAGGTGAAAGCCAGCCTCCGTATAGGTTTATTGTCTGATTTTTCTGTTGTCATCTCTTAATCACGCTTGATTAGCACAACGATCATTGTTAAAGCAGAGAATAAATTACGAAGCATCTTTGATCCTGAACGATCCACTATACAACAAACCAATGCATAAAGGTACAATGGTCTACTGTAGGCGGATGCCTCGTTGCAGAAAACCAGAACAAAAACTTGCAGCTGACTTAAGATTTAAGCCTGTGGTATTGACGTTGCTTTGAAGTTAGGATCTCGGTGCAAAAACAATCCACACTAACAAAACATGTCTTGCAGTTTTTGAGTTGCTATCGTTTTTATTCTTCATCCGAAAACTCTGAGCAGGTTTGAAACTATAGTTGTAAAGGCAAGTGTTATAAATGGGCGCTAAGACTACCTTAATGGAGTCTAAGATTATGTTTATGCAATGCAAATGGCTAACCATGCAAAGCAATTCTTAGAAGGCCTTTATGTCTTTCATTACAGTAGTCATAGTTCTGTGAATGTCACCGACCACTTCGGTCGCTCGACATCTGTGCCAATATTAATATGGCGGATTATTTTCCCTGAATGCACCAGTTGCTCAGTAATTTGTAACATATTTGAGTTTACTGTTGCTAAATTTGCGTATCGGATCTATTATTCGTTTCTGCAGCTCATTTTGTACGTTTACCGTATTTTATTTGCGTGTCATCCTGACCTACGTTACTATGAGGAAAGATGGGCTTTCTTATTATAGTCTAGGGTCTAAGTAAAGTGTACATCGTACGTCGTCTAATCCTAGAGGAGAAGCGACACGGGTCTTTATAAAGACATCGACCCTTATTACTGATTATCTACCGACCGACGGGCGACTAATATCTATGTGCACCCGGTGTTTCTCGGGATAGCCGGATATATGCGTCACCCTCCACCGATGAGGGACTGCTGGACTGAGACGTAACGGTGTGCGTTAGGCTAGTCGTTCCATGCCATCAACGCAGTTTGGTTCAAAGACTTCGTACATGGTGCCATCTGTCCACCATGGGTGGGAATCCGTTGGTTGGGCTCCACGTGTGTGCGTGGGCATGCCATTGGTGACTCTTCTAGTTTTCTGTGCATTATTTTGCTTGCTAATGACATTTCTGTTCTTAATGACATTTTACGTCATATAGATTGAGACAGGCAGCTCTTTTGTAAGATACGTAGAAGAGCACTGTACCTGGTAGTAATGTAATATAATGCAATGTAACATTTATAAAGCGCCACTCAAGAGTCTCTCAGAAGCGTTCAAGTCTCTCAGAAGCGCTAGGCCTAGTGTCTAGTAAGTTTCGAGGTAAATATATACGCACAAACAATAAAAATGTTACAGCTGTAATGCTGTATCTTACATAATTATAATTCATCATCGTCGTCATCATCGTCGTCGTCATCATCATTTCCTGACGACTATGTTGCGAACGATCTCTTCTTTTCAGCCATTTATCAAAGTTAAACCTTTTCTCATTATTAAGTTATTACAGTATAAAGACACAAAGTTTACAATTACCTGCAGTGTAAAATGATCTTGTTGACTGTGTATAAAGGACTTTCTCCTTTTCAATTGTTCTCGACTGTTCTTCTTCGACTCCTTAGGATTCAGAGAAGAAATACCGCAGACGCAGACTTATATGCTTTTCGTCAGTCTGTCGACCCTTTTTATACACCATCGCTGAACCCAACTGACTGCATGGGTGGCCGTGACGCAGCCTACATAACCCCGTCGCTGTAACAATGTGACCGTGAGATTATTGTCTAGCGAAATAGCACATTATCTGTGTCCCACATTAATGTTTATAATTATAGCAACGTAGAGCATGCACCTACGCGTACATGTACATCACAGACACGAACACAATCTGGTTATCAAGCACAGGCAATATTGTTTGTTGGCAAACACAACGAGTTCTGTTAAGGTGTCCAGAGCAATGTATGTCTGGCTGTAGGTCACAGTGACCACACTACTGCTAAAACGGCGGATAATGTACCTAGCCATGGAAATGCCTTCCTTGGGCATTAAATGGGACCCGTATATGAGATCTGTACGGGTCCCATATGGGCTCCATGTGGGCTATTGGCAGAGTAGGCGGCTGTCGGACTACAAATAGGCCTACTCTAATCGGAAGAGAATTCTGTAATACGACTGGATAATGCACAAAAACTATTGATAGTTGCTTGTACGTAAGTCAAATTAGTGGGCAAGTAATAGTTCATAGCGTTGTGGCCATAGTAGTCCTAGTGTCTGCCACAAACAGACATTACTTACGACATAATGTATGACCACGCACATACATACACGCATAAAGGTGTGCAGAGGCTAATTTTAGGGATGAGGTTACATCAGAAATAGTAAGGAGTCTTGCGTGTGATAGCCTATTGTTCTACTGCTGCTGCTGATGTTTCCTTATCATACAATGTAGCTTCTCTCGTAGGTCTTAAATTAATGACTACAATGGAGTCTAAGATATGTGTATGCAAATTGTGTGTATATGTATGCACGGTTTGGGGACGTTTCGTCAACGGACGATTCGTCAACGGACTGTTCGTCAAGGACTATTCGTCCAAGTGGAAATAATACACTTTTTCCCGTTGACGAATCGTCCGTTGACGAAACGTCCACTTGACGAACAGTCCTTGACGAACAGTCCGTTGACGAATCGTCCTTTGACGAAACGTCCGCATACCGTATGCACACATTGAGATAATTTGAAGGTTATGAATCACCTTTTAATCATATGTCTACTGCACGTATACCAATGGTGATGCTGATTCTATGCACTGTTGATGTTGCGTTAACCTCATCCTACAAATTAGTCTCGAAAGGCAAACGACTCTGCTGCTGCTGCTGCTGCTGCTGCTGCTGCTGCTGCTGCTGCTGCTGCTGCTGCTGCTGCTGGAGGTACTCCGTTCAGAGCCATCTGGATAGAGCAGCCTGGCTGAATGACAGCGTGTCCTTAAACCTTTAACCGAGAAGACAGAAGACAGTCGCCTGTCAGACAGTCCTGAGAATGATTTACTTGGTCTTTGTTTCCTGACTACCGGTACCTCAGTTCAGTCAACATAACTATATGACCTCTATTTCAAAGACTGCGAGATTAGTTAGTATTACTACTGACTTAGGAGCTTCGGTCTTAGACAAGTGTACGCGTGCTCTTTTACATGTTTACAGACGCCTATGCGTTAAGGAACGTGACACATATCATGGTATACGTGTGATAGGAAGACATTCATCTCCAGCATATGTAATTAATTATTGTTATTAATGGTTGTAATTAACCATTATACAGCGGCACTCCAAGAGCAAACTAATTATGGGAGCACTATGTGCTAGCCCATCTGGTGTTAAATGTCATTATTAGGACTGGACTTTTATCATTTAGCAAAGCAATGCACAGAAAACCAGAAGAGCCACCAGTACACCATGGCGGGCCCACGCACACACGTGGAACCGAACCAAGGGATTCCCATCCACACTTGATTGAAAGCATCATGCTCAGAGTCTCTGGACCAACTGAGTTTCGTCGATAACTTGGAACGATGACAGATGACAGCGCTCGCGACACACGACGACGCTGTCGCCGAGCATCACGTAGGCCTATGTGTAAGCTTTCAATAGCGACTGATCATTGATGCACATCGGTGACATCGCATATGGCCTCAATCCTTTCACTGCTCAAAGATTTACTTAGTTAGATTCTTTATCACCGCTTGTCGTTTTGATTCGGTCCCACGTCCTAGTAGGCATGGCCGATCAGGTGGGGTTACTGCCCCGGGCCCGGTTCTATGGCAGGGGCCCTGGCAGGGGCCCGGAAATGTATAAAACTTTTTCAAACTGAAGAAACCTGTGGGTTTGGCCTAATGCAGTCTAATTGCTTCAGTTTAATAGATAGGTAATGAAGTAAATGAGGTACTTGATCTATTGAATTTCTTTACCAAAGTGTAAGCCAATAACGAATGTCGGTGGAAATGGGACTGAAAAAGTTAGCATTGTTGTTAAACGAAAACGATTTAATAA